>CAJUYG010004005.1:0-18344 GCA_910591675.1 Galerucella calmariensis | reverse complement strand
AAAAGTCATTTTAAATTCCAAGATTTACGCTTCGGGGGTGTATTCATTATTTTAATAAAGCAATATAGATGTTCGCAATGATAAAAAACATGTAAAAATCTTATGTTTTAAGGGGTAGACATTAACTGTCATTCTTGTCAGAAAAACCACTTTTTGTTGGACACACTGACCTTAGACTGAACTCCTCTATTTGGTGTTTTTACTTAAATGTCTGTCATTCATCAATTTATTGTACTTCCAGTACGCCTTATTTCCCGCTTTTACTCTTTCTGCTATCTCTACTTTTCTATCATTTTTCTCGTTTATCATCACACCTAAATATTTAAAATTTTCTAAATTTGTAATTCTGTATTCTTATTTCGTTTATATTCTCCGTTGTTTCCCTGCTGACTATCATGTATTTAGTTTTTTCTTCATTTATTTCCAAGCCTCTACTTTTCGCTTCTCCAGCCAAATCGCATAGCATCTTATCCAGGCTGTTTCTATTTCTTGCAATTGAAGCGAGGTCGTCTGCATATCCTATTATTTGTGTCATATTCTGAGAAATTATAGTTACCCGAGCTATCGCTTTAATCGCTTCGTCTAACGCTATATTGAACAGCGTGGTTGATAGTGCATCTTACACCTTTTTCAATAGCAATTTCTTCTGTGTATCCCTCATCTGTTATTACTTTGGTTTTCGAATTGTTAAATGACAGTTTTGTTAGCCTGATAAGTTTTTTCGGTTTTCCTATTTTATGCATTTCCTCTAATAGTTTATATCTCTTAACACTATCGAATGCTTGCTTAAAATCCACAAACAATATATGCAAATTTATTCCATACTCGTAACATTTTTCTATCGTTTGTGTCATATATTACATGAACGGCATCTATTGTCGATTTCCCACCTCGGAACCCGTATTGGTATAATCTCCTAGTTTCTTTTCCGAGTATTTAGTTATTTTCTGTCTTATTAGCGACGTTAGTATCTTATATGCCGTATTAAGTAGGGTTATTCCTCGGTAGTTTTGGCACTTTGTTTGGTCTCCCTTTTTAAAGATAGATTTTGTCAATCCTAGATTCCATTCTGTTGGCATTTGTTCTTCATTCCATATTTTGGTTATTAGTTCAAATATTTGTTTGTTTAGCTCCTTCCCTCCTATCTTCCCTAACTCGTTAACTATTCAGATCAGACATACTGTATTATAATAAATAAAAAACCACCTACTTTGTAATTCAAATTTGTAATACAACCAGATTGCCTAAATGATTTGTTTTCGTAATCAATGTAATGAAACATTTTTGCTATTAATTTACTTGAATAATTAAGAAGAGTCAATGAAAAAAACAGGCATGTCCGTTCATAACAACCTGGAGGAAGAGTGCAAAAATTATTTTTTTTTATTGGTGAACCATTTTACCTATTTTGTCCACGACCACCTAATAATAAGTCAATATTTTACCTCCTAACTAAAGGTATATTGTACCCCCATCTCTAGTCGTGAATTATGATTCATAATACACTGTAGTGTATTATGGTTCATAATTCACGACTAGAGATGGGGGTACAATATGGAATAAACTATTAAATCTGTGTATTTTGTTCAGGAAATTTGTTTCTGACATATATCGTATCTATAAAATATTGTAATTTTTAGTATTGATACTTTTCATAACGATATTTTCTAATATTAAGTATTTTAAAACAATATATTTATAACGGTACGCTGTATTGATACTTTCTACAGTATCGCCCATCTCTTTATATGTCAAATTATTTGAAGTAGCTGCCACAACATTTTGAGGTTAGTAATATGCCAAATCGCTACTGACTTTTATTTATTAATAAATAAATTAAGTGTCGTGGACAAAGTATAGTATTCTACTCGCAATTTATGGCCATAATTCACTTGGGTGACTTGCGCCCCTCGCCTGCGGCTCGTGACGCAAACGTCACCCATCGTGAATTATGGCTATCATAAATTGCTCGTTTAATAATATACTATTAAGCACGCCTCAGCGTGTTTAAATCGAATTTTTTAGCACCCGCGTGTTTTAAAGTTACCGTGGCAACATCAACAACTCGAGAAACGAAGTCTAAATCTATGGTCTAAATCATGTCTAAATGTAAATTTTTGTATTATTGATCTGACAGGAGTAGTTTGTAACGTCAAAACTTTTATTCGAACGATATTTAACAATGTCAAATTTATAAATTAAAATGGAAAGTGCCGTTGGTATTGTTTGAAATATAAATATTTCGATTTTTCAAATCTTAGGAAATGGTATTTAAATTAGGCCCGGTCTTTCCAAGTCTGAATAAAGTTGTGAATAATATATATATTTATCAAATAAGCACTAGATTCGTCTTTCCAATATTGGATAATTTATATTCGCAGAATATATAGCATTATCCTACAGTTAAGTTATTAGGAGGTATAAGTTCGAAATAAAATTGTTCGGGTTGTGAATAACAACCGACTGATGCCGATTAACTACGAATTGAGATTTTCTCTTTTTAAAGTGTTGGCGATTCTAACCTAGTTTAAATAAAAACTGTCACATTTATTTTGAAAGGGATATTTTTAATGATTTCGAGGAACTCGAAGATCAAGAAATTGTAGAGTTTGTAAACCCAGAACGTCACCCATATACCGTTAGAGAACGTATTGACCACTTTGAAAGATGGGATGATAAAGAATTCTTGTTTTCCACAGTATGTGTATGTACCCACTTTAAAACAACTTCAATCAACATCCTCATTACAAATCAGTGAAGTTTACTGCACGCTTCCCGTTTATTATTGTTGTTGCTATTTTGGTTCATTCTGTGAAATTACTTTCGTTGGTGATACACAATTTCAGCAATTATTTACATAAAATCCTGATTCCAGTGCTGTCAAGCAGGTGACAGCTAGCCTAAAATCTATTTTGCAACTTACAACGCGTCCGCGAAACAACAATTGTTTATCATTTTCTAATTTTTCTATTATATACACATTTTGCATGAAACTATCTTTCTCTACACACTATGAAGTTAGTTATTGTAATTTCATTGCAGCCAACGTTGAAATAATTATCTTTGTTATGTTTATTCACCGAATAATAAATCAATGGTTAAAGACAGTTTGGAAGACATTTAGGGCCAGTTGTACATTTCAAGTTCACCAGCAGTTCAATGTTGACTATGGTTTAAGGACAAAATTAAGTTGTACCAACCTCGTTCACGGCTGATCGACAGTTCATAAACAAGATCAATTGAACGCTGATACCTTGTCGGTTCAAAGGTGGTTCAAGCTTGATCCTTCATTTTTTTGACATCATCCTAATATAATAATAATAATAATAAACGTCTTTTATTGGTACAACCAAATGGCCATCGACCGAGGTCCTTCAGCCAGTATTATTTACATTGTTTATTATAATATACTTAATAGTAATAAAAGTAATATTTGTGTTATTGAAAAAAAAAAAAAATTAATAATTAGGAAATAAAAAAAAAAAATTAATTAATAAATAAAAAAAGTTGAAAGTTATTGCCAGATTTTTTGGGAGAATTAACTGATGATGAAGATTTTTTGGAGTTAATTGATAACATAGAAAATCCGAGATTGAGACAGACGTATAGGGAACGCTCAAATCATTTCACTAAGTGGAATGATCGGGATTTTAAATTCCGATTTCGGTTATCAAAACAAGCTGTACAAATGGTAATTGATGAGATTAGAGAAAATATTATTTCTAAGACAAATAGGTAAGCATCCTAATTATTTTAAAACTGAAACTATCATTTATTTGTTGTATTCTTACTGCAATGTTATTTCAGAAATCATGCTGTATCCCCTGAAGATATGGTGTTTTTAACATTGAGGTTTTTGGCAACAGGATGTTTTTTGCAAGTTACAGGCGACTTTTGTGGTGTAGATAAATCTACTGCAAGTAGGATTGTACACAAAGTTACCAGAGCTATAGCTTCTTTAAAGCATAATTTTATTAATATGCCCAATGATGAAGAAGAAATCACTGCAACGAGGCAAGATTTTTACGATATTGCAAGATTTCCAAAGTGCATTGGGGCCATAGATTGCACACACATCAAATTACAAAGTCCTGGTGGGCCCTATGCAGAAACCTATAGAAATAGGAAAGGTTTCTTTTCATTGAATGTACAAGTTGTTGGCGACTCGAAATGTATAATAAGAAATATTGTCGCTAGATGGCCAGGATCCTCACACGATTCTAACATTTTCCGAAATTCTAGACTGAGATCAGATTTGGAAGATGGAAATTTTGACGATAACCTTCTGGTTGGTGATAGTGGCTATGCAATAAAGTCATATTTAATCACCCCGCTGTTGAATCCACAGACACCAGCTGAAAATATGTTTAATGAAGCTCAAATTAGAACTCGGAATCCGATAGAAAGGTTATTTGGAATATGGAAAAGACGTTTCCCCATTTTGGCTGTTGGAATTCGCTTAAACATTGAAAAAGTGGAAGCCATTATTGTAGCTTGTGCAGTATTACACAATATTGCCATTCAAATGAATGATGAAAATCCTATAAGGAATAATGACGAAATAGAAGCTGCTATAATATTCACAAATAATGTGAATAATGGTGTAATCAATAGAGACAATAATTATGGTTTAAATGATAATATTCGGCGTGCTCTAATAACACAATATTTTGCAAATATATTATAGTTTTCTTTACTACTATTGAAGGACATGTTTATGTAGTTTATACAATTTTACCAAATGTGTTAAAACCTACAGTAGAAACCAGTTAAATATTGACAGAATATACTTAGTTCTTTGAAGTGTGTTTGTATTTTCCCCTCCTCTTAATAATAAGTAGGTAATATAAGTAAATTATATATATTTATATACACAACATTTTACAGTGAAGTCACTATTTTTTTTTTAATATCATTTGTTTTTCAAGCTTTAGTAGCTCCATTCTCATTTCATGTTCTTTTTTCAAATAATAGCTTCGTTCTTCAGCATCTCTGTCTTGAAGCTGCAAGTTATGTTGATGCTGTTCCTTCATATGGGTAACTTTTAAATTATGTTCCTCTAGGAAACACTTTTGCTGCATTTCAGCTAAAGCAATTTTAGAATAGGTCCATTCTTCTAATCTATAACCTAAGGAATTCTTTCCAACTGCTCTCTTAGGACGTTCTTCATTTTCTTTATTTTTTGTACATAAAGATTTATTTTTGGGAGCTTGTAACATGGCTGGTGTATATTTAGCCCAAGTTCCTTCTTTCTGATGATCCTTGCTACTTGTTGGTGTGGCGTTTAGCAGCTCATCTGTCTTTTCACCAGGCACATCAAAATCTATGTCCATATTTGCAATTTCAAATGGGCCTGCATCAGATGTAGTGATCTGAATGGTTTCTAGAAACATATACCAATAGTTATACAAGATAAAATAATTAATATAAAAAATAGTTACCTGCTACAGTATCATCATCAAATTCTGAAGGACGACCTGTTAATTGTGTTCCTATAATTTCATAAATATCATTGTCTACAGTGGTGACAACGATATCTTTCTCAGGTCCACCTCCTGTACCCGTGATATATTTTTTTTGATCTGCAAACTTTTTCTTCGTTCTTTTTTTTATATTTTCATACTTGTTTCGCAGAGTTTTAACATCCCTGTGATATTCTGCACATATACCATTATATTCTTTCTCTAGGTTAATCCAAGCATCGCCTTTTATTTTGTTAGTGTTTGTATCTGTTTTTTTATTTTCAATTGAATCCTTATATTTCTTCACCAAACTCAACAATACATTTTCTTCTCTTGCAGTGAAATTTGTAGTTCTTGTATATTTTTTGGCGTCCCCCATGTTTATAAACAATCTATGTTCACCACTATGGTTCACCACGTTTATAAGCTAACCAAGTTAATGACAATACAACAGAGACAAGCAAAAGAATAAAGAAGTTATTTTATAGAATCACGAAACACAGAACCGCCACGAATAAGCCCATAGAGGGCCATATTTCAGTAGAATACATGTCACGGATAACATATTCTCTATTTATAGAACTACCAACATTAGAAAAAAATCACATCATCGCCGATCAGTTGAACTAAAGTCAATATGAGCTGGAACAACGCGCTCTTTTTTGAACTGAGATCACCTGTGACTAACAGTTCAGTTGATCTACTGATGAACGTTGTTTCGTACAACTCGGCCTTACACTTTATTTGTTGAATAAGACTTCCTAATAAATTTATTTTCCAGTTAGTTATTGGCCATTTTATTCGTACTTGGAAAGACCGGGCCTTAATACTTTTGACATCCACAGAACTCAATAACGTTGAACTTCCATCAAAATACAAAATAGTTTATGCTTTTCTCATTTCCATGACAACGCAAGGTATACATCATATATATCACGAATTCAACCATTTGACATTTAGTTCTTAATGACATTCATGATTTCCATTTCTTGTTGTTGTAGTAGTTATCGACCAGTATTTATAATTTCAAAGTGCACCAATAAAAAAAATAGCGTAAAGTATTCGTGGATAACTGGTCTTTAAAACACTTGCTCTATTTCGAGCACTCTGGCTTCGCCGTCGTGCTCGAAAAATCGCGCGTGTTTTAAAGACCTTAATATCAACTTATACTTTAATATACTATTATAATAACATTGGATACATAACCTGGAAAAATTGAAGATCAAACTTAATATAACATTTTTATTCCTGTGTTTAGAAAATAATAGATTACAACACAATTCAACAGAATACGAAATGTCTATTTTGGTAAATTAGTAAAATGCAATTATTTTTATTACTGTTACCAATATGTATATTTATGCTGATGCAACAAATCTCAAAAAATACAATGAATTGAGATTTCATATTTCCAGAATCGAATTCTCTAGGCTTTCTTCTGGGGATAAGGTCTTGGGCACAGAGTAGTACATTGTACTCTGTGCATACTCTGTGTCTTGGGGCTCTTTCCTTGTCTAAGGTGACTACAAATTGTCAAATGTCAAATCTGTCAAAATCACACCATCACTGATGGCTTATATCTTTTTTATAACAATCTAAAACTTGTCCAAAATACCTCATCCTCAAGACAAAGGTCCAAGTTATATTATGTTTAAATTTCAACTCTCAATTTTAATGCATTCTTTAGATTTGTTGCATACAAAATGACCTAAATTTTGCTGCAAGTCGGGGGTGCCAACAAAGGTCTTGGCGTTCAAATTGTGAAAATCACACAATCACTTGATGGCTTATTTTTTTTTTATAACAATCTAAAACTTGACCGAAATACCTCATCCCCAGGATAAAGGTCCACTTAAATATCAAAGGGCTTATACAGCTGCTGATTTGCTTTACTCGTTGCTAAGATGACATTGACATTTCAGAGCGCCATCTATCGAATTCTACTTTTCCCAATTATGTTTAAATTTCAGCATGATCTTTGGAACTACTTATAACCATAGAACTAAATTAAATGCAGTATAACCACAGAAATAGATCAATTATATATTTCTGTGTTCTTGAATTTATACTTTGACACATGTCAGTTGGTATTTTTTGTAAAAAGTTTACGTCATTTTGATCTTTAGAATCGTGAGTAATCGGTTATCATTTTTATAATTTATTTATAAATAGAATAAAGCCACATCAGACATCTTTCAGTTCTCTAAATAGCAACAATCGGCGCTCTCATTATCCAGTTTATTCGTTAACCTAATTCTTCAGTTGTTAAAATGAGTCTTCAGTGGACACTTATTGCCGGTTTTCTATATTTAGAAATAGCAGTGGTACTTTTTTTGGTACTACCTATAGCATCTCCTAGACGATGGAATTCCTTCTTCAAATCGAAATTTCTACAAGGATTACAAAAACAAGCTGGATTTTACTTTTTGATGCTGCTGGGAATTCTAGTGCTATTTCTTCTAGACGCTATCAGGGAGATGAGGAAATACTCGAATACTGGTAAGAAATAAGTTTGAATGTCAAAGTCCAAATTGTTAGCGTGAGAAATTGTTTTAATTAGTGATTTTATAAAAAATGAATTGTCATCAAAATTACCTATGCATTTAATGTAATGAACCCTTCTATCATCTGATAGTCTTTCTCTTTTCCAGTTTTTTTTGCTTGCCAAACTTTTTTTACCGGTATTTTTTAATTAATTCCTGCATTTTATCATTACAGAAGCTGAAGAACATGGTCATGCCCATCTTGATCGTGAAATGCAAGGTAGCATGAGGTTGTTTAGAGCTCAACGCAACTTCTACATTTCTGGATTTGCTTTATTCCTGTCTCTTGTTATTAGAAGACTTGTAATTCTAATTTCTCAGCAAGCAACATTACAAGCTCAATCTGAGGCTTCTATGAGGCAAGCACAAAGTGCCACCACTGCAGCTAAAAGTTTGTTGGCTCAACGTGGAGAAGAAGCTCAAAATGAGAGTAATGAAGCCCACGATCAAGAGGTAAGCTACAAATAATTAACATATTGAAATTTTAAATTAGTAAAATGAAATTATTTGAATAATATCATATATGACCCAATTACAAGCAATCCATTGTTTATCATTCCTTTCCTGGAAGCAGGTGATAAAAAAATCATTAGTAATAAATAATGTTGACTGTTTATCTTAAATACCTAATTAAAATGTTTTGATCTGATTTATTGCTGGTTGCAAATCATGCAACAATCAGCATTTTGTAACCAACTTTCTTAGGTCTGCAGAGTCCATTATTGTAAAATTATGATTTCTCACCATTTGTTCAAAATAACAAATTTTTATTATTTAATAATTTGTCATTGTTAGGTTTGTTAGAAAGTTGTATATATTATTTTCAGATAAATGAACTGAAATCCAAAATTGTTAAGCTTGAAGATGATCTGAAATTGGAACAAAAAGATAAACTTGCTGTAAAAACTCAAGCCGACAATTTGGCAAAAGAATACGATAGACTAGCCGAGGAGCACAGTAAAATCCAAAAGAAGCTCACTATTCAAGGTGATAAGAAAGAAGAGTAAGCATAATGAACAGCAATGGAAATAGAATAGAAAAAAAAGGTGATTGGCTATTTGTAAGTTAATTACATTTACCTTTTGAAGAGTTTTTACTAAGATAAAGACTATTAAAATTTATTTTTTACCAAACTTTTAATAGTCTTAATTTTGGAAAAATGTTTCAAATGCAGTTTTTTTCCACTCGATAGTAACCCTATTATTATATCAGTAATTTTAACCTGCTTACAGTCCTTGAGGTATAAATAGTTTTTGATAAGCATTGGTTTATCATAAACAGAATTCAATTTAACAAAGCAAAGAAGTGTCAACGATGTTTATTATTGACAGATAATGAAAATAAATCCCAGTAGCTCTGCATGTGGAAAATTAATTTGCCGTTTTAGAAACTTCTTCGAAACTAAAATATTTATGGGAAATTACAAATATAATGTTAAAATTTTAGTCCTAGGAATCTAGCGGAATCATATAACAACCAATTATGTTTAGTGTTCCCAATTGGTTTATAAAATTAATATATAATAACTTTAATTTAATTCTTATTTATCCATTTTTGTATTGTTTTTTGTTGTTGAAATAAATGTGTTCTATCTTATATTTTGCAATCATTTTTATTGCCACCAAAAACTAACAGAAAAGCTTTTATCCAGAGCAGTAACATGATGCCACCATTTGACAGGAATAAATAACATATCTCCAGGTTCTAAAAGACATTTGTATAATGTAGATTTCGAAAAGTTTGGATACATTTCTAAATCGGGCTCTAAAGGATTTACTTGAGCTGTATTGTTGAGTAACTTATCTTCATGAGGGTATAAATATTGTGTATCTATAGGTGAAAATAGTACAATTTGTTTTGTACCATATACCTAAAACAATAAAAGAAATATACTGTAATGTTAAAGATTACAGAATAAAAATATAAGATGTTTCACTCGTTCGAATTTATCTCGTTAAGCACGGATGCCGCTGGTGACTTGGATGGTACAGTACGTCGCTACGTCCCTACTTGCATTTAATTTGGCATATTATACGGGAATGTATTGATACAGCGGCAAAAGAAAAAGGCATTAAAAAGAACAGTCCAAAAAAAGGTTGGTATAATGAGAAGTGCAGAAAAATAGTGGAAACAAAAAGGGATGCTTGGAGCCAATGGCTTAGAACGAACAAAGACGAAGAAAAGAACGAATATGACTAGATAAGAAAACAAGCGAAAAATACAGTAAGGAAAATTAAAAGGGAATGGGTGGATAGCATACTAGGAAAAATAGATGCCGAAAATAATAATAACTCAAAATTATTCTACAAAAAAATTAAAGAGCAAAATAGAGTATTCAAAGCCCAAACAAATTGGAATAAAAGACAAAAATGGTAAAGTTGTAGAAGACGAAATAGAATATAAAACAACATGGTTGGAACATTTTAAAAACGTCTTAACAGAGACCGAAATACTGGAAGAATTTTCGGAAGACGAAAAATTAGAAATAGAGCAAATACCAGAACCAGCGCTAGAAGAAATAAAAGAAATCATTAGTAAAAGCAAAAACGGGAAAGCACCAGGAAGCGACGGAATAAATATTGAATTGATTAAACATGGAGGAGAAAAACTGACAGAACAGATACGAAGTAGTAAGGTGTATATGGAGGGATGAAAAGAACGCTGGAAGAGTGGAGATCCGGTCAAATAGTAACAATACATAAAAAAGGGGATCAACGAAATTGCACAAACTATAGAGGAATTACGCTACTCAACACGACCTATAAAATACTGTCTACACTCATCCAAAAGAGACTGGTAAGCAGTATAGGCAGAATATTAGGACAATATCAATACGGATTTAATAAAGGCAAATCAACCATTGACGCAGTTCATAACCTAAAGCAAATATTGGAAAAAACTCACGAACATCAAATCGGAACAGAGATGCTATTTATTGATTTTGAGAACAAGCCTTTGATTCAATAAATAGACAACAACTAATGAGAGCACTTCAAACTATGGAGATAAACAAAAAACTGAGAAAATTAATCTGGATTACTATGAAACAATCAACAGCTACGGTAAAAACACAAAAAGGTGAAACGGACATATTCGAGATAAACATAGGAGTCAGACAAGGAGATTCTCTGTCAACAACTCTATTTAATCTGGCGCTGGAATATGTAGTAAGAAACGTAGACAAAGGAAACCTAAGGATAAAGATGCGGATGATTTAGTCTTGGTAGCAAAAAACAGAGAAAATATGAAAAAAAGTTCCAAGAAATTGTGGAAGAAGGTAAAAAAATGGGCCTTAAAATAAATGAACAAAAACAAACATAATAACTGTGAACAAACACGGTGACTTCAAGTTTGTAGAAGTTGATAAAATAAAATATTTAGGAGTTACAATAACCAACAATAGGAATGGAGAAATGGAAATTAAGGAGAAAATAATGGCAGCAAACAGAATCTACCAGGCAAATAAAAATTTATTAAGAAGTAAATTTCTAGGCAAAATCACCAAAATGAAAATTTATAAAACAATAATTAGACAAACAATAACGTATGGAGCTGAAGTTATGATAATGACAAAGAAACAACAAGAAGACCTGAAAATTTTCGAACGAAAAATACTATGAGTCATATTGGGACCCAAGAAAATAACTCAAAATGAATATAGGAAAAGAACAAATGAAGAACTGAAAAAAGACATCCAGAGGTTCATCATAAGTGTAATAAAAGAGCAAAGGTTAAAATGGTCGGGACATGTGTGGAGAGCAGGCACAAACAGCACAATTTATGCGATGACTGAATGGAAGCCAAGTGGCAAAAGAAAAAGAGGGAGGCCAAAATCAACGTGGCTACAGAAGGTTGAAGATGACATAAACTGTCTAGGTATCCGAAACTGGAAGGCGAAAACAACCGACAGGAAACAGTGGAGGAACATAATTAAACTGATTTAAAAACTTGGAAATGGGGTCCGATCCCCCCCAAAAAATCTGGATCTAAAAAGCCGCTCCGGCGACTAAACCCCTCTTGGGGTACATAGTCACTATATATACATATATATACGGGAAGTCGCCCGTCGAGCGCTGTTATTTTAGAACGGTGTTTATTGGTTGTCCGTGTTTTATATTTATGTTGTTTAGATTTTTTAAATTTATTAATTAATTGTTGACATGAGCATAAAGTCATATTAATATTTTTCTCTTTAATAGCAAAGCTTAAACACTGAATATGATTTATTTTTATAATAAGGATATTATATAAACAAGTACATTAAGCAAGAAAACACAAAAATTTAATTCTATAGCTAACCAAAGGGAAATTGGTCAGTTCCTTTTGAACGAATTTACTAAAATTCTTTTCATCATCCATGTAATCAATTTCCTTTCAAATATTATGCCAGTCTCTATACCAGAGTCCGTATATATTTTACTCTCAAATGTATATTGAAAGATTTGAAAGACAATAGATTAAATTTAAGACATAAACCAAACTCCAAACTTAGTATTTTACATTTATAAAATTTTTTAATAAAGGTATCCTGCAGCTGCTTCTCTTTTTACTGTTTTAACCTTGTCAATCTAAAAAATCCGCGTTATTTAAGATCAAAATTTAAGATTTAGTGGCCCTATTATTCTGGTGGCTAATAAGTATATTTAATTCAATTTGTGATAAATATCTGCTAGATTATCAATAAGTATCACAAAATTACTTAGATGCTGGATAAAACCTGTAAATTGATTCATTTTAAAAATTCAAGTTCATTTTTTACTTACCTTTTCAAATTCATATCCAGAAAATTTTTCGAAATAATTAACATTTAAAGATAAACCTTTGTGATAAAGAATCCTATTAATTTAAATATATATTTTTCTAATTACCCCTGTATAACTTAGAATAAAATAAGCTTTTCGAACTTCTCTGGTATCTACCGGTCTCGTTATTGACAACAAAAGCGAGTCGTAAACATAATTTATGAGAGCGGCGTCCGTATGGGACAGCAACTTGAATCAAACCGCCCTGGAATGAAACATCTTATATTTTTATTCTATAATCTTTGGTAATGTTCTAATTTTAATTTTGTTGGTATATAACTTATTGTTGTAACTTTAGTCAGAAGCAGTGAATATTATGATACATGTACTATACCTGTGAAAGAAGGTTATTTTTTGGATCAGTGTGCAAAGGAGATAGAGTTCCTTTAGGTCCAAACCATGCATTGATATCTGGTTCACTTGTATTTTCATAATCTAAGCTTAAACAACAATATTCGGGGATACAAATGTCATCTTTTAGTTCGGTTATCTACAAGAGATAATTCATAGTTTCAAAAGTAAGTACAGTTCTCTTCAAAAATATACCAACATGTTATGACAAAAGTAATGATATGGAAATCCATCCCTTTTTAGGTATTTACCTGTTCAAATAAATTATGTTGAGCAAGGTATCCAACAGTTTTAGTATCACTTAAATAATATTTTGTGATGAATTCTTTGAGGGTCATTAACTTTTGAGTCCAGCTTTCATCCACATAATGGGACCCTATTTCAACAGGAACAGTACGATCACCTGCCAATTCTAATAAATAGTTTAAATCGACCCATTTTGTTGAAGCTGGCCAATGTTTCAAACAACCTTTAAAATGTATTTAAACTAAAATTACAATTTCTAAATTGTTTGTTTGCTTAAATGGGAATAAAAAAATAGTTCTGTAGGTATATTATATTATACAAAAAATCAGATTTTATATTACTTCAGTAGATCATCAGATATATGATACCTATATATTTATAAATTTCTAAATATTGGTTATTTGCTTAAAACTTACCTGTCAATTTAACTGGAACTTGTGGTATAAACCACTTTTTATTGAAATACTCTAATGATGGACATTCTATTGAATCTACCAATCTACCCTTCAGCTCTAAAAATTCCTTATATTCTGTAATTCCTCGTTTATTTTCAATTTCAACCTTATTCTTAGGAATATGTTTATTTATTTCTTCTCTTAATATTTTGGCAGAACCAGTTAGAATTTCATAATTGTTTTCAAGTGGAGCTCCAAGTAACAAGCCAAGATCAACACACTTTAAACATGTTTTTAAAAGTTGTTCCTTATTATTGTCAGTTTTTAATAAAATGAGACATTTAACAAAGCTTGCTATTGTAAAATAATGTCTTGTATGAATTGGAACTTCGCTCCAATGTCCTGTATTTAACTCGTCATTTAAAAAATCTAGTACGCTTTCTATTTCTAATAATTTAGCATTACATCTTGATTCGGTTTCTAATGAATATGTTAAGCAGTTTGAAAGTAGTTGTTTCATATCTACATTTAAAGAATCATTTTTATTATACTGCAGCTCCGAATAATCACTAATGTTTTCTTTCAATTTTAAATATATTAGTTGCGTACTTATTTTATCCATTTGTTAATAACCTCACTCTAGCTGGTATTTTGAAAAACTGCAAAATATAAATGCCCAACAAAACATTGTTAGAGTGAATAAAAATATTACATTATATAATATAGTATAATTGTATTCTAATGATAATTTTTTACTGAATATAGTAACCAATCAAATTACTCAATTTCAAGTCATGTGTCAAATTTCATCCAATCACCGCTGTATTACAGCGATAATACCCTACATGTGGTGTTTTCAGTTTGGTGTTTACTATTTATTAAAAATTAATTAAACGTCAAACTGACAACTGGATTAAAAATGTCGCGAATAATTTGATATGGCATCTAACGATTCAATTAATTTACCAATTGTACTTCTCACAACTGTAGTTTTGAATAAAAATGAATAATAAATTATGAAACGTCAGATTTACAATCAATTTTTTGATATATACAAAGTAAAAAATTATCTTATCGAATACTCCTCGGGTCTTGATAAATACTCAAAATTTTGTCGTAGAGAATCCTTCAAGCGTGTTGCTCAAAGATAATAGCCCTCGGCCTTCGGCCTTGGGCTATTATCAAGCAACACGCTTTCAGCATTCTCTATGACAAAATTATCTCGGTATTATCAAGACCCTAGGGGTATTACTACTGATAATAATTTTCTAAAGTATAGTTTTTAATAATTGCAAAATTCAAAAAAATTTAATGTCATATTAGGTGTGTTCTTTTTGACTGACATCAGTGAGATCTCAGCTCTCAGCTCACTCACAAGTGAGAAGTGATGTGATGTGAGATGTGAGTAAGCACCAAAAAGAACGAGATACTCCGATCTGCCGACGCATGCGTGAATAAGAGAAAACATATAAATTCGTAACAGCATCCAATAATGTTATTGTATCCATAATTATTTCTCTTTCATTTAGTCAATTGATAATTTGTAACAAGAGAAATTGGGTTATGTGTGTTTATATGTAAACAAAATCAGATATTTATTCATCCCCTCCACTTTATTTCCGACTCAAGTCCATCTGATATACCCCCTTAGATCACATTCAGCATCGGTGAAGGGGGAGGAAAAATCTCAGCTCACTTCGAAGTGAGTAAATCAAAAAGAACGCACACATTACCGATGTGAAAAAGAACACACCTATTGTAAAAACATAGACAGAAGGACAGAACTTAGATAACATAACCACAGAGTACACCATCTGGTGTACTCTGTGACATAACACTGGTGACAGAACACAATGGATTATTATTATTGTTCATTGCTTATTAGGTAAAAGCTACATTTGACTATTTATAATAAAAAGGATCATTATTGAATCAAGATGTCAAACCGAGCAGAAACATCAAACGTAAGCCGATCATTAAACGAACAAAGCTAAAAATTTATTCTATAGAACTAGAGGTATGTCAAAAATCCATAGAGAAATAATATTTTGTCTATGGTAGAATCATTTATATTCTGCAATGGAACTACAAATAACTAACTGTCAGATTAGTCAATTAGTCAGAATGTCTCTATATTATCTATGGTCAGAATCTATTTCACTTTTAGTCGACGTTGACGTTAATAATTTAGAGTGAATAAAAAAGTTGGGTTACACTGTTTACCTTGTAAGTAAGTTATCAAATTGTTGAACTACGGTAACTCTGAATTAAAACGGTGTTAAAAATAAAAAAGAAAACATAATAAATGTATTCTAAAGGTGTTGAAATAGTTTTATACAAAATATATTAAGTTTGGTGTAGTGAAATATAAGGAATAGGTATAGTAAAATCTACAATAATGCGTTATGCTTAATTTAATACATTAAATTATAATACTGTGTGAAGACTTCATGAACAATTATGTTTATGAATGTAATCCAACCTAAAATTAAATACCTGTATTTGATTGTTTTAGTTTATGACCTAATTAAACTCTATCTCCCAGGTTTGGCACATTAACATATATCAAAATTCTCTGTTAAATTGTGTCTCGACATATTTGAGTTCCTAAAAATAATTTTTCGGCTTTTGAGACTGCAAACTTTACCCAACCTAACAGATTTAATTCAAGGAAATGCTGTAAATACCCCTTTTCTCAATTCAACTTGCTGGAAAATTGAAAAATATTTTTCTTACAAGAGTTTTTTTGTTTCAGGTTTTTAAAGTGGAATAATAGGAAGATTAGGAAGACCATCTAGTATTTTACTAATTAAGTAGTCCTCATGAATTTAATGCTTCGTGATGAGTGATTTTAAGCCACGATTTTTAAAACCTTCAGATACAACCAGCTACCTTGATAAGAATGAATTGTCTTCTGTAGAAACTACAGATTTTATATATAACAAGCACTTGTCACATTCTATACAGACACAAAGGCAGCGATTGCCCATTTTTAATAATAGAAATCACATATTATATCTTGTTGAGAAATATCAAACTTTGGTACTTGTTGGGGAAACTGGTTGTGGAAAAAGTACTCAAATTCCACAGGTAAGTTTTTATTTATAAGTTTTAATGTAGAAATTATCAGAGCTGAGATTCTTACCAAAGTGACATTACTTTTGCTGCAAGATATAATAGAATAAAAAAGAGAAATTGATAGTTATATGTACACACATGACAGTTACTGTCATTGTTTATGTTTATGTAGCTCATCCAATATAAAAACCGCTTTCCACATGACAAACTCGACTGCGCTGTTCATTGACACAGTTAATAATAGTTAGAATTTGTAACTTACAAATATTTACAAAAGTTGAATAACAATTATTTTAATAATGGAAGAGCAGTATAGGTACTTTATGTCTAAAGAGAATATTATTCATTACAATATATTTATTGGACAAATAATAAAGTATTAAAAAATGCAGGGTCCTTACAATATTTTAAATATTAATAAATAAAGTGTGTTCATTGGCGTACCTCCTGAAGTTATTAAAATGTGCGTTAGATAATCGTAAAGTGCTAGTGATGATGTAGTGCTAGTGTTTTAATGTGGAAAAATAAAATGCCAAAATTGTTTTAATGTGTTAAGCAGACAGTGTTATGTTATATGCTTAATAAATCAATATTTATCATTTATTTTAAAAGTATCTTGACAAAAATAGCATTGTTTAATATTTTAAATTTAGCTTGATTGTAAACCAAATGAAATATTACTTAGAAATCCACTATATTTATAAGTATCCAAGAAACATGGAGTAATAATGACAGATGTCAGTTGTCATTTTGCTAATATCCCTTCTATGTAAAATTTTTACGATTTTGTGGAAACTACTGACTACACTAATGACAAATAGAATATATTTTGAATATAAGTAGCTTTCGAAATATGGTAGACAAGCTCATAATCTATTGATAATCTCATACACCTTTTATTGATTCTCGAAAAAAGATCTTAATAAATTCCATTTTGATACTTGATACATCGATAAGTTTAAAAATTTAGGCCAGTTAATGGACGAGTTTTTAATAAGGCAATTTGCCACATAAAATTATTACAAATATAAATAATATAAATTGACTGTACCTATATATTGACTTTAGTTATAAAAATTTACAGTAAACGTGAATTTTCTGACACAACATATGTTAAAAGATATAGTGTCCAATTAAGAGTTTTTAGCATAATTTTAAGCTTATTATTCATACAGAATAGTAAAACGGAGCTAGCAGAATTGTATAATTTTTTAACAATTAACGTTTAAATTTAACATTATTTGCCTACAGTTTGGTTAGTTTGGTAGAAAGTGACGTAAATCCTGATATTGGTTGTGGTTTTTTTTATTAAACATGTTCTATTCTATTCACGTTTAATGTAGTTTCTGTAGTAGTAGTAGTAGTTTACAACTGAAGAATATGAAATGGTTAGTGACACAATATTATTCGGGTGACAATAACCAAATTTTACAGAAAGGCAAAAGGAAAATTTGATAGGTAATAAAA
>CAJUYG010004004.1:4752-18350 GCA_910591675.1 Galerucella calmariensis | reverse complement strand
GCCATTAACGCAACCTCCTTGACGTGTAGGTCCAGAGGGGTCAGACCAGTAATTAGTTCCATTGCTGCAGTTGGTGTTGTTCTCATGGCTCCTGTGATGTTCAAACAAGCCATTCGCTGTATTTGATATAATTTTTGGATGGCCGTTGCTTGTAGAATCTTCGGTCCCCATGCAATAATTGCTCCATACGTTAACATGGGTCTCATTATTGCAGTGTAGATCCAGGTGACCACACGGGGCGACAGACCCCATGTGCGTCCCACTGTCCTCTGACACTGCTCATATGCATATGAGTATCATTTACAATGAACAAGATTTTAAGTAGAGATTTGGAATTTCTATTAAATGAAATATTTCAGGAATTTTCTTTCGTGCTTTTTAAATAAGTAAAATAACTGTTTTTACCTATAATCCGAATCGGGCGTACCTATATTCGTGAAATAGCTTCTACCTTATTTAAATCTCACTGAGAACGGTTTTTTTCATACAAATGAGGTGAACAATATGAAATTTTTGTTTCAGATTACTAGATTCAATGAAAATAACTGGTTCGGTAAATCAAAGAACACCAGCCAGTTTTGCAATAAGTGATATTTTAGAATTAGACAGACAAAATAGTGAAGAAATAGATCCAATAACAGCTGATACATCAGTTTATCCAACACACCAAGACCTTTCGTATTCAACGAGGCACCAATGGCTACAGATGCCCGAGCATGGTAAGCATTCATTCAAATTATTAAGCTAGTTTCGCTTTTATACCAAAATCTATCACCAGAACAGCATTTGAAAATTCAGCTGAGCGTTTTGTTGACTGTTTATGCAGTATCTTCAAATGTTCTCATCTACTATGCCTAAGTTATTTTCCTCCAATTTCTTTTGTTTTTCACCACCTCTTCCCATCTACTTAGACGCAACAGCTCTAGGTTCTTTTCTACTGCCTTTATCCACTTCTTGTTTGTCTGCCTCTCTTTTTTTTACATCCAGTTCCTCTTCTTAGTACTTCTTTTGTGGCTCTGTTATTTGCTAGTCTTTAAGTGCTCTAAGTATCTTATATTTGCGACCTTACTACCGTTGACATCGGAGAATATATAATTCTCTGAGCTCCTGACTTGTTCTTCTGATCCAGATATCTTTAAATTTTTTCCCCATTTATTCGCCTGAGTATTTTTCTCTCCTCATCCGGTTGCTTGAAACTGTCCGCCTCCTGACAAATGTGCTCCCGTAGTATTTTAATTAAGTGATATTTTTTGGCGTAGATATTGTCTGCTTCGGCCATTGCTTTATTATAACAAATAAATCTGAGAAAAATTGCATAGTCCATAAATTAACTTTTAACTAGTTTCCGGACTAAATTAACCGAATCACTGGTATCCCTGCCGTCGATCAGCGTGAAGCTATCACTCATCGTAACAATAGTAATAACAGGCAATTTGAAAAGGATCTCCGTCACCGATACAGTTCGAGATTTTAAACGGCAAAAGGGAAGCTTTTCAGTTATCTCCCCTGTCTTTGCAATTACGTAACCATTAGTAGGCCAAATATACTGCCAGAAAGGGGCTGGTAAATATATCATTCGTAGTTTAGTTTCACACAAAAGAGAACAAGTCACGCCTTCTGAAAAGCAGATGTTTCATCTATAAGCAGATGTGTGTGTCTTGGGGTTTTGTCACCATTTTGAACGATTTGTCATTTTTGAAGATGAAGCACAAATCGTACCGTACAATGTAAGATTTATGTGGAAATATTTAAGATTAATATGATTTTTATTAGTCTTGCAAATACCTAACTTTATTAGTTACCTATATATTTTATTAATGAGAGAGTATTAAGATCTTAAAGCATTCCATAGGCGTAGGTATCACTTCTTTTAGTAGATGCTTAAAATATATTTTTTAAATTTCTCTGTATGGAGGGAACACAAAGAATACAGCTTTTCTCACAGAACCAGGACGGAGATCATTTTTAATTTAACCAATTCTGTAAATCTTTTTTCAACCACTCGGTTGTGGACAATTTTTCTAAGAGTATCGAGTAACAACTTGCATTATCAAGTGAGAAGAGCTATCATTCGTTCGAACCCTTCTTTAAAGCAGATTATTCCAAACGCCCACTTTGAAAATCAGTTATTTTGAAGCGCCACCAATTTTTTTTTCACCTTAAAACCCTCAATACTCAATAGCATTAGTCTCGCCTGTAGTTTAATTAAACCTATATTTCAAACTACTAACTATAACTCCACTGTGTTTATATAAATGTTTGTCTGTAAATAATTTAAACATATACTGTCTTATTAATAAAAGTTTCTCACTTCGCCCTTACTCTTAGATTAGTCAGAGACTAGTTACTCTGAGACTAGCGTCGGTTTAAAGGAGTAATACAATTGCTATTAATAAACTCCGACTAAGGAGGTAATAGTTACTCTATCCTTATTACTGGATTAGGACATGACTTAAGGAAGATTTACAGTTTTATGTTAGGAATTGACCAATAACGACGTTATGGAGACATCTGTTCTGTTTTTTATTGTGACATGTGTCAGTGCTCTGCTCATTAATTTCAAAAATAGCAAGTTATCTCATTATTTTCATCTCTTAGTTTGTATTTTGTGTTAAAAGAGTATTTCCGAATTTTGCATGATATTCACTTGCAAATTGAAGAAATCAAAAAAGGCGTGCTGAGGAACTCCAGATTTCTATGCTTCGCAAGTAGGTACATGAAAAATTTGTGCAACAAAAAGAAAAGGAAAAATTAAATAGAAAATGATAAGAATATTTTATTTTTGATTTGATAGCTGCAAATTCCTCTCATAACAATGTTTTGAGATTAGCCCGAATTTTATAACATTTATTTTTTTTGATCGGACGAATATTCTCTGCTTCTTCCAATCCTTCCATCATTCTCAAATCATCCGAATGGCCGGATACGAAATGCCTCCCGAAAAAGGGTTTCTTACCTGTCGCTAAAAGGGTCACATACGAATTGCCTCCTAAGCTCTAAATAAATTACCAGCTTCTAATCTTTGTACGAAGGTGAGACGTTGCCAAACTTTCGTCCTTTTATAGAATTTCGTTAATAACTCAATATTAACCATTATTTTTTGGTTTTAATATTTTGATTATTTTGATCAAAAACATAAAGACATGATAAGTATTTTATACATTTATTAAAACAAATCATCAGCAGAAACTTACAAAATTACATAATATTATCATCGCAGAAAATTTAAAAACACCAATTTTTAAGAAAATTACGACTCAAACAATAAAATTCAGTCTGCAGACTGAACTATTCAATTTTATATACAAATCATCAGAAGAAATTTACAAACTTACAAATTATTTTTCCTAAATTTGTATGACACTAGTTTCACAAATTCTAATTTATTTATTGTACCTTCTCTTAATTGTAATATTTTTTCATTTACAAAATTGATTTTTGCTGTACTTTCCTCAACAATTCTTTTTGGTACCGAGACAGAATTTATTTTAATATAGGTATTTATTTGAAATTGTAAAATAATCTCAATAAAATTATTTATATTTGGATGAGGGCAGTAGAAAGACGAGTTATACTTGGAATGGAAACTTTCACATGGGTTTGTGGTTCTTTCTAAAGATGAAGAGTGCTCAGCCCAGAGATGTGGCGGAAATTTCGAATTTTCCGATATATAATTATCCACAAGATAATCACAAAACTGAGTGACCCTTTCATCGACTGGTTTAATTTCGGACAAATCTATTGCAAAAAAATCGCCAACTTCTTCAGGATCTAAGAATGATAGGCCAAAAATATATGACAGAAAATGGGTAATTTCACTTGAGTCAGCACCTTTTTTCTGGTATTCTGGAGCTAAGCCCAGTGCTTGAAGCTTTCTATACCAAGCCTGACCCAAATGAAAACGACATCCACGAAGATCTGCTTCAGGGAATGCCTTACGGATACCATTATGTATAGAAATTTCAAAGTCTGAAGTTATTACTTTAGGGGATACAGGGCAATTGAGTTTAATACATTCTTCTATGATATATTTAAACACGAGATAATAAGAAGATGACTTTTTATCTTCAAGTAAACAGAAGACGAGAGGAATATAATGTCCATTTTTTAAGCCATGTATAGTGAACAATTGGGTGAAAAAGCGAGGACAGTACTCAAAAGTTCCGTCGACATACCAATTGGAAACAGTCGAAAGAAAAGAAAGATTTGAAGAACAGGATAATATAACAATGTGATTATCTTTGTCATTTTTAATTATAAAATTTTCGTTCCTATTTGTAATAATCGAAGTTGAATCGATAGCAATATGAAATTCAGATATACTTTTAGGAAGTTTAATTAAAGAATTAGTTGTTCTAGCGTAATATAAATTCTGTCTCACCCTATAGATATCGTTGGTAGTAAATGTCTCTATATTCGTCTTCTTAAGTTCTTTACATATGAGCTTCATTGGTTTTTCGTTGATATCTTCCACGGCTGCTCTTTTTATCGAATTGCTTACGGCTTTCCTATTGGACACTTCGGCAGACAACTTCTCGTGATTGTGATCTAATATCGACTCAATTATCGAATTGTCACATCCCTGCGTTTTCACAAATGCTTTGCAGGTTTTCTTAGTACATGTCCATCGCTTTACCGTATCTTTGGCCAACATTTTTTGAAAACCGAATGTGAAACCATCAATTGATATTAAAGGTTTGCCCTTTTGACTCGAACACATCGTTGATTCCATTATTTCGAATATTATAACTTAATCCACTTAAACACAATTTGAACTTAAAATTGACAAACTGATACAAGCTTTAAATCGACAAAACTGAGACAAGAACTAATAAACTTGAAGTATTTATACAAAAATTAAGTGATCACATAATTATAGAAAGAATATTTATTATAAACAACTAATTACCAGATTTAGTAGGTGCAAACTACCCTATTCATGGAATAGATTAGAGATTAGAATCGTGTTAGATCAAAACAATTAGAATACTTAGTGTAGGTACATCGGCTTTATTTTTAATGGTAAACAATTTTATTTTCTAAACAAAAATGTACACTGATTAAGTAATCACATCATTATAGAAAGGATATTTATTATAAACAACTAAGTGTACTTCGGCTTTGTTTTTAATTGTAAACAATTTTATTTTCTAAACAAAAATGTCGTACTCTGAAATATTTTGTTAACAGATTTTATGTACAGTGCATAAGAATTAGAAAAATAAAAATAGATATATATTTACCTATTCAAATTATAATTTGGCAACATTGTGTCATTATACAAAGATTAAGCACACAAAATATTACCATAAATGATTAAGGACCCGGAGGCATTTCGATTGTACCCGGGAGGCATTTCATCTATGAAAATAGGTACCTGAAAAAACGGGAGGCATTTCGATAACACCGATCCGAATAATAATATCTTCCTTCCATCGCAAAATAATTACTACTCACTGAACCAACACAAACACTTAGTAAATATATACATAATTAATAATAATAAACTGAATAATAATATGAACTGATAATACAAAAACGACAAACTGAATTTCGAATTACGATATGACAACATATTTATACCACAATAATTAACAGTTCAACAAAACTAAAATTATATTTAGTCGAAGGTTACTCCGTAACTACCTATTTCCTTAGATTAAAATTACTACCAAAGCTAGTCCCATCAGACTAACTATTCTTATTTTCAAAAAACTGTACAATTTCTTCCTTATATATTAGACTGCTCTGTATAATATTGATATGTTAATTAGATAATATAATCACAAACTATAATTGATAGATTTTTCTAAATTTAAACATGATTATTACCAAATGAAATATCTAATCTTTTTTAACAACAAACAGAAATTATTGACAGACTCACTTCTACATTACTAAAATGAAAATATATATTCTAGATACATAATTATAGAGGTTTTTGATAAATAGTATTTCAAAACAGGTGAATTTCTACCATATATACCTATTGAAATTTTACTGTTTGTATGAGTTATCGAAAAAAGTGGATCAGATTACGTTATTTACATAACACCATTGACACAGATTGTCTTTCTTATATTATATATTTGTTTACTAAAGCCAACGTATTAAAAAATAAATATTTGATGAAACTATTCCATGTATAATATCGATAGTTATTTTCTTGATAAAGTGATCCAATATTAACATCAATATTTTATAAACACGAAGCTCAAGACAGCTGACTGAAATATGGAAAAAAATTTGAGAAATGAGGGGAAAATAGAACAAAAATGTAAAAATTATAAACCATTTACGAGTAAAATAGCAAATTTGAAGCAACGGATTTACATTGCCGGGTGCCGACTAATTGTGGGACGTAACGCGTAGGTATAATAGTTACTTGACACCGAATTATAAAACAGTTAAATAATTATGGAGTGATTATTATTAATAATAATTCCTTCATTACACCAAACGAAACTACAAATAAGTATTAAATTGTTTTATAATGTAAAAAATATTAATTATTTGTTCAACTAGCAAAGGCATTCAAGAGTTCCAATATATGCCCATCTCTTAAATCTTTCGAAACGATCAGAGAATAGTCGACCATTGCTTAGTGATAGGAATAGAGTACACGCATATTTCATATTTTGCTTGGATATTAATTTATAATAGTAAATCTGATATCAAAAATTACTAACAATACGAAATAAACCAGTTTCCTTTGAAAATTACTCCCAGATTTTAAAATAAAATTCAAATTTCAATGCACTTTCCGACCACCACCCGAGGATTTCCGAACGCTACCGATGATACGTGTAATGTCATATCTCTTGTGTCAGTATGGCCGGTATTGCATTAGGTTATGTGTAGTTGTGTGTTTATATTGTGTTTTAATCAACTATTAATTGCTTCATCGACGTAAAAATATCATTTATATGTTTGTTTGAGATCATTACGTGTTTGTGTGTGCTTTTTTTTATTTCTAAAAGTCAACGTAAAGTGGAAAGTGGATATAAATATTCGATATTTCCGAGGATATTTTAAAACTTGGAAGAATATATTTTATTTACTAGTTCAGTGTTCAGTGACGATTCTTTCATATTTTGTGAGTAAAGATATGGGTAGCGAAGGTTTTGTAAAAGCACAAACTGATAACTTGCCCAAAGTAGACTCATTTATGCTGCTTGAATTTATGAAGTCAAACAGCTGCTTTAATGCAGAGGAAATGAGAGGAGTTAAAGCATTATCTTAAGTACGATTTGAACTATGTTTTATTTATATAATATATACCAACCATATTTCGATGTGTGTTCGTAAGAAATTGATGTTTTTATGGTTGATTCCTAAACGTATAGGTACATAGGTACCTCAAACTATTTAAGAATAAAAATTACCAGCATAGAATGGGTACCTACATTAAAATGGTCTTCACAAACAATGGTAATGCCCTTCTCTTAAGTGTATTTTTGCTTGCGCCACCAGGTGAAGTAACAAATATTTTGTCTGGAGTTTTAATAGACGTTGATTTACACACTGGAACAATGCAATATTTGGAATACTAAGTTAAGAACGGAAGCAAATTACGTAACACCATGGGACAGCCATCTTTATGACGTAAAGCGCGTTTTGGCGGACATTCAAATTTTATGATTTTCAAAAGTCTTTTTAAAAGTAAAGTTTATATTTTTTCGGAAAAATAGACATGCAAGGTGATAATGCGTCAATTCCCACCAATAGCAAAACTTATGCTTGTACCCTATTACGCGAAAGTAAACTCGTTGTTTGCTGATCGTTCGGCGTTCCTGACAGTTTCTGACTGCTTCTGATTGCGTTTGGAACAAACCTTTATGATTTTATATGTTTTCTTGTTCTCCGTTCAAAGGCCAGCGTCCAATAGCAATGGCAATAAAATGGGACCACTTTGGAGATTATAAACAGCAGTTGTGCCCAAATTTTGGATGAAAAAAATGTTATCTTCCAGTCTAGGAGACATTTCAGAAGTTAAGTGCTTTTTGGGTTTGGGATTCTCATGGAAATTCCTAGACCATAGAAATATTTTTTGAGGTGGCTTTTGGCCTATTCCTCTGGGATTTTCTATTGTGGTCCTCTAAATTCTAGATTACATTCTCCAGATTTTTTTAAAAAAGTCCATTAGTGTGGAGACTGGAGACAATGGCTTTTCTTCGCCTGATGCAAAAAACCACACATTTGACAGGCTATCGCACTGACATAGAATGTTTTCTGTCGTTTCTTCTTCTAGGTGACAAAACCTGCACATATCTTCGTTTGTCAATACCACCAGCTTTAAATGCCTATTGAGCTTACAATGCCCCGTTAACAGACCCACTACAGCTTTGACAGTTTTCCTATCTTTGGCCATCAGATCCGCTGTAAATTTTGGCGGGGGTTCTAATATGAACTGTTTCGCTCTCCTTTGTCCTGGTGAGTTCCTCCACCATTTCAGAGATTTGTGGGCGACCCACCCATTCTTGTTATGGTTTTTGCAACGCCGCACAAGGGTTCCGGCCCAACGAATGACATTGATGAGCCTTGTTTGTCCATTTCATCTGCTTTTTCGTTGTCCCTATGTCCCTCGTGCCCCGGTACCCAGACTATCGTAACATTGCTACGCTCACCCAGTGTGTTTAGGTCCCGCACACAATCCCATACTAGCTTAGAATTGACCTCTACGGAGTTGAGAGCCTTTAGCGCTGCTTGACTGTCTGTGAAGATGGCAATTGAACGGTATGTTCTCTTCTGCCTTTCAATTTCCTCCACACAGTGGACAGTCCTTGATAGGCTTACTGGGAAGGCTTTCCCTTGCTTTAGCCATAATCGATATGTATTTGGAAAAAGATTCAATATTTTAAAATCTCTAAATCAAAATGTTATTGTGTATTGAAACATTTATTTTATCAACCACTTCATAAAACATATATACTTATCCTCTCCTTGACAGAGTTCGTTTCCTTATCACTTTTTGTATATATGCAGTTTTTAAACATTTTAGCCTAGCGTTTGTAAATTTTTTAAATTCTCTGAATTTTTCTGTATTGTTTCAGTGATAAACCAGACCCAACCACATTTAGCAATTCCTGCGCATCCGTCTCAATTAAGTCCTGACAGTACGAGTCCATCGATTTCGGAGAGATCGAGTGTACCACCAGATAACTCTCTTGCCGATTCGAGTATAACAAATCCTTTGAACCAAGCCCCATCATCCATGGGAACCATCAGCGAAGGCGAAATGGAAGACCAAGACGAACTTAAAGATGACAACGAACAACAATCTGGCAGTCAGAAAAAAAGGAAGCGAAGGGTGTTATTTTCGAAAGCTCAAACTTACGAATTGGAAAGGAGGTTTCGACAACAACGGTATTTATCGGCACCAGAACGAGAACATTTGGCGTCTATTATCAGACTCACACCTACGCAAGTTAAAATTTGGTTTCAAAATCATAGGTAAGATATTATTATTGTATATTATTGTTTGCATTCTTGATGATAAACCTCATCTTTGTTCTTATTTTCAAAATATATATGATGTAGCAAATTCTTAAGGCGAGGACTCATCAAACTAGGCTAGGCCGGCAGTACCCTTCTGCTTAGCCGCGTAAATAATTTCGACTACAGCATATCTACTGGCTAGTTCAGTTCGTTTTACTGACTGGATTTTATCCAGAATATTTGACGACGATGTCATTCTATTCTATTCTATTATTAATAAAAAGCACAATCTTAAAGACGTCCACTTCGTTCTTACGACAAGTTTGAAACGCCTTTGTAGGGATGTTTTAAAGACGTTTTAATTATGTTGGTAATGTGGACGTTCAACTCTTTTAGCAATTTTCAATGGGGCAAGTCACCAGCATCACTAAGTTAATGAGCACTTGAAAGGTAGAGGACGACACAGACATCAGACAGGATCGACTATAGGTAACCTAACATTAGTCTCAGATAGCTGTTGAATATTATGGAGAAAAGTTAGGAGGACTGTATCTATGAGTGTAAAGTGACATTTTTCAATTAAACCCACTTCTAAATCTAAACACTTTGAAATCTTTGAATGAGGAAAGAATATGGTGTAACCTTAATTTCAGTAATGTTTGATGTACCCACACTAAATTTTGTGGAATTGGATAAAGTTGCATAATAACATTAATTTCCATTATAAGTAATAAGACGGCATGTCCCAAAGACGCCTTATTTGTAACAATGTACGTCCTAAAGACGTCTTCAAAACATTTTTTGGATATTAGCGGACATCTTCGAAACGTCATGAACGTCGTGAACAAACTTCTTTAAGATGTCTTTGAAACGTGTTTGTGCTATCTGGGTATAAGTACTTAGATACAGCTTCAATTAGAAACGATTACAGTGGAAGTAAACTTTCACATGAATTAAAGAGGAATAATTATGGTCTTGTGCTTATTCTGGTTATCTACTAGGACCAACAACAAAAATAATAAATGTAGATTTCACTTCAACTACACATAACACACTGATTTGAGTAAAAGTGTGTTTGTACTAAACATATGGCTGCCGTCCTGGACAGATATTTCAATTTTTACTTTTTTAGAGGCAGTAGTAGGTGGCCTCTATTCCACCAGCCTAGCCCAGTTTGAGGAAACTCCAGCTCTACATGGAAAATATTATTATTGAACGAATTATTGGAGTGCACTTGTATAATATAGAACTATTGGTCCATATAATATGTAATTAAATTACTGGTTAAAATTATTTCTTCTTTGAATAAGGTTTCGTTTCGACTAAAGTTGTTCAAAATTAGTGTTGTAAATCATATGGAGTAAACATAACGTAATCTCTACAACTACCTAAAACGAGTTTTCTACAACTATAAGTACCCTCCTCTTTTTGTTTGTTAATACCAAACCAAATTAGTAGCAAAAAGATAAAATGAAGTACCACTCGAATTGTAATATACAGCTATTTACCATGGATTTACGATTTAGATTATAATGGTCATAAAGATTTTACAACATTTTTTATTTACTATCAGATTTGATTACATAACAATAGATATAGTTTAGATTTGTGATTCAAGTGATTTATTTTTTATGATAATATTATTTTTAAAGATCGTTTATTCTAATAAGTAAGTGCTATTTGCACACAAAAATTTACAAAAGTAGCAAATGAAGATGTTTTTTGCAAATATTAATAGTATTAATATTCAAGGAAATAAAAAAAAATTTAATATCAAGAAAATTTAAAATTTAAAAGTCCCTGCTCCCTGACTCTATCTCTATTTTATAATTTTGTTGTTTGGTTGTATAACAGTTCTACTAAAAGTTGATACAACTCTTATATGACTGTTTAATACACATTTATACAACTCTTAATCGACTGTTTTATAATCATTTATACAGCTACTATAAAATGATTTAATAGTGTGTCATGTAGTCACATCTATAAAATGGGATTGAAGCGGCACTATGAAGGTCTCACAAAATGGTTGTATAATGCAATATATTTTTTTATAATGCTGTTATTTCGAGCACAATGGAAACATTTTGTCATAAAGCAGTTTATAAAAGCATTTCATTTTTTAGTGAAGCATATCAGAACCAAATTATATCTAAATTTGACCGTGTATCATACATTTCATTTGTAAAAATGGAGACTTATCAAAACGACTTGGGCCGCTTGGGCGGACATCGATAGTAAAAATTATAATTTCATTTGGATAGGTACTTGAAAAAAATAATAAAATAGAATATCCTAAAATACTTTTATTTTATGATTTTAATAGTTTATCACTTCTTATGGATATTCTTTCACAATATAATTCTCTAAAAAGACAAGCTTAAGTAGCTATTTTATAATGTTGTAGCTGTTAGTTATATAGTATATTATAGAACTCTTATACAATAGGTATAAAAGTCTTATAAAATGATATTTTTGATATTGTATAAACTTGCTTATAAGGTACTATATCAGTTTAAAAGAAATGATCGTAAAATGCGTTATAACATATATTGTAAAAGTCACTATAGAATCATTTGATACATCAATTTTCTTTAAAAAACAAAAGTATCGCAACAAAAGGCTTAATAAAAGCAATCAGTCCTTAAAACAACGCTATTCGACTGTTATACAACAATTCAGTCCTCTCAGAATTCCATTTTGCTAGTTTGGAAATTATTGTAAAAGGCAAATTTCGTGCTGACTTGCGTGCCAAAGTGCCACTTGGCCAGCGAATTGATTACGAATGCACCCTTATTGATCCTTCCAACAATAGAAACGCCAGAGCTGTTGTCCAGTGGGAATATTGTTTTGACGGGGTGTAATTGAAATTTGAACAATGTATAGACCTTTCGCTGCGGCATCCCTGAACACTACACACTAGTGACATTATTGGTTATTTTTAACAAATTATTCGTGCTGCCCACAATCACTTGTATAGCTAAACCATTCATTTCTATTGTTTCAGATATAAAACCAAAAGAGCTCAGCATGAAAAAGGTATGCACGACCAACAAAACAACCCGATGCCTTCGCCTAGAAGAGTAGCTGTACCTGTATTAGTTCGCGACGGTAAACCATGTTTGTCTGGCAGCCAAAAACATGATAATATGCCGATGCCGAATCCGATGATGATGGGGAATCACACGACGCATCCTTTACTTTACGGACAACCTAGAGTGTGGTGGTAGAACATATCATGAAGGTAGACATTTTATTGAAAATAACATAATAATATAGATGTTTATTCTAGTAAAGAGATTGTTTAAAAAAATATTTTATGATATTTGAAGATTTCACAACATATTAGGAAGGTTGATTCATGGAAATTTCATTGAAATGTATCTACACAAAATTTATGATTAAATGCAGACGATTACAATTTAGTTAACTGAACATAATCGAAGAAAATTTTGACCGCTGGTTAATATTCTAGTGAAATTTGATACATTGTAGGTATTTTGATTCTAGGTGATTATTTTGACTATCACCTAATTTATATTTCCATTGTGAGGTATATTTAAATAATGTAATATATTTGATAGCCCATTACTTCATGATGGTTTCTGGTATCTGTACCTACTTTCGTAGGTAAGGCAAATGTTTTATTAAGAATTTGCAATATTTAAATAAACCACATTTTCCCTAAAAAAGTTTTTGGCCACAAAAAAAAGCTAAATTGTTATCTTTTTTAATACTTAATATTTACTTCATCAGTTAAAAATTACATAACTCAAACAATTTTTCAAGAAATGACATCTTGATAATATTAACGAATTAAGAGACCATGTGAACCATGCATTTTATAAAAATATATGTTCACATTTTCAATAGAAGTAAAAAAATCGGAAATAACAATAGAACTTTTAAATTGAGTACCTAGTAAATCTAACAAACCTTCAAAAGATCATTCGAATTTTCATGTCTAGGTTTTGCATAATTTATAGATTCCAACTGGCGATAGGTGTACTGGTATAGGTTCTAGGTATCGTTCGCGTAAGTGCTGAATTTCTTTCACGCTCCAAATTCCAATAGATTATTGGCTTTATTCGGGTTCATGCAATTACTGTTCTAAAGGCGGCGCCAGACATGCGGCATTCGGCGAATACCGAGCGACTGCT
>CAJUYG010004003.1:0-16740 GCA_910591675.1 Galerucella calmariensis | reverse complement strand
AAGTGTGTATTCAATGCGCCTTTTTGAAAAAATGTTTTTAAGCAAATATTACATTTGAATGACTTTTCGCCTTTGTGACAACGTAAGTGTCTATTCAATGACCTTTTTAGAGTAAACGTTTTCAAGCAAATATTACATTTGAATGGTTTCTCGCCGGTGTGACCTCCAGGCAATATCCAATGCTCCCGTTTCACAGGAATCTCTGCAAATAATAATAAATTATTACCAAATTTTATAAAAGTTCGTTTTAAATCTACTTATATTGCAAATGTCAGTATCAATAAACCCCCAGTCAAGTAGTGAAAAATAATAATCCATTTGCACAAATAAAAAAACGCGATATTGGTCAAATCCCAAATAATTATTCTTTAGCTTCTCTGAATATTTATAATTATACTTGCCGTAATAGATATTGTGCGAACTTGTCGGCTCTTTGTTCGACTGTAATTCGATACGAGACCGTCATAGTCCGCAATATACCTTAAAGGGGATATACGATTAGACAGCTGCATTAAAAATATCACGTCCACCATATATACAGGGTGTTTTCAAAAGAAACTTATAACGTTTGCATGTGAATACCTCTAGAATTGGACAATATGATATAAGGATTGAGGTGTCCAGCCTATTTACTTTTCGAAATACGGGGTGTGAAAAATTAAATGTTTTAATTTGATAACTTTAAAATGGATGAATAAATTGATTTTATATTTGGCAGGTTGTTTTTAAATGTAAATATTATAATGTAGGTATACAGGTGATGCGGTGAATTTTAATGATCACCCTGTATAATCATAAATGTTTAATTGCTTCATCTCAGTTGGGTTGGGTTCTTCGAAATATGCTTACTTACCTTTTATATCAAACAGTCAAACAAAATGCATTCAAATATTTTATTTTACAAACAGAAACATATGTTACACAATTATTTGTGATATGAAAATTATTAAATTCATTACTTCCTTTTATATTCGTTTAAGTTTACGATCATACATGCAAACAATTATTATAAAAATTATTTAAAAACCTTTGCGCATCCGGAAACCATAGCATCGGTCCTCCCCGTTTATGATCGTGCCCGATCGGAACATGAGTTCATATCAGTAGTAAATTGCCAACGGCTGTTGTTAATGTATTTAATCATTATTTATATTTAATACCAAAAATTAAATTATTATATTATTGTTATTGGTTTCATAAGGTAAGGTTAATTTTTACTATCTTAATAATCTTATCTAAATGTACAACCTATATCCAAATGAAAATCGTTAATCTAAACCTACAAATTTTTCAAAATGGTCACTTTATAGTTTGCATGCACTTTTCAGGAAAATTGCGGAAAATGTCGGCTTCCAATCCTCTTCTTGATGAGATTATTTAATGTTGGATATATTTTTTCTCTTATTTTTTGGGAATCAAACCACAATCATGTTTTTATTTTTCAATTCGACGTTTCGGTAGCGTTCCAGCTACCATTGTCAAGATTAACTAGTAATAAAAAAATGTTTTGGTCCCTATCTGACACAACGAAAAAAAATATGACAACTAGACAATCAATAATATTTTGAAGTACAGATACTACAAAACTTTGTTGTCAAATTTTATTGGGGTCCATTCATAGTAGATCACATCTCTGGTAAAATGTGAAATAAAATGTTTTATTTTATGACATTCTAACGATATGATAGTCTACTAGAAATGGAATCCAGTGAAGTGCACGTTCCAGGAACGGTTTTTATTGGGATAGCGCTTTTTTTCGCTTATTTTGGAAATGTTGTTAATAAAACGCGTTTGTTGTTACTTTTTTGTGTATGATTATTTTTGTTTTCAAAATATGTATAACTCAGTTTAGTGATTTTGTGTATTGAAGTGTGTATCGATTAACTACTATTCCAATGATAAATCAATAGAAAACCTGGATAAAAACTTATGATGCTATCCTGATAACGCAGGTAATTGATTATTGGAAATTTCTCTTTCTAACATTGGTAACCAAATTTGACTACATTCGGCTGAAATACTAGCTACACATTTATCTGCATTTAGTTGTATTAAAGCACTTTCTTTGATTTTTCGTCTTTTATTATTGGGCTCTTTCAATATCATTTTTGTCGAATCCCATTGAATTTTATGCCGCTCTTCCCAAGCATGTTTACAAATACCTGACTTAAAGAACTCCCTATCTTTGATATATTTTTTATGTTCACTTATTCGGACTTCCAATGGTCTGGATCAGGGGTCTACAAACTTTCCAGCCTTATGGCCTTACTGATTACTCCAGTAAGTTCCGAGGGCCAAAGCCATATTATCATTGTTGCCGGTGGTGAGGGCCAAAACCATATTATCATTGTTGCCGGTGGTAAAAAGTGAAATAGTCCACTGATGAAAAAAAAAAGTCCGAAAAAGTACGCAACGTTTAAAAAAGGCTGCAAATCCGACTAAAGTCCGCAAAACGACAACACTGCATATTATTAAGTTTCCTATCATTATCTGTAATTTCTAGATTAGTCGTAGAGTACGAGCCATGAGGAGTAACGTGACACGACATCTGGTGGACACAAGCGGAAATAGGTAGTACCTTCTATCGCTAACAGATGGCGCTAATAGCACGTACAAAATAATCTCGTTGGTTCGAGAAAGTTCTGGTGTCTTCCACTCACTTCTAGATGGCAGTAATTGGAATATATAAGAAGGCTAGTGGCGCAACCACAAGTCAGTTCCTATGACACTGTTGTTAAATAAAATAGTGCGTACCTCCTTAAAACGTGTTTGTGCGTGTTTAAGTTTAAGACATCTTTGTAACAGTATTTTGATTTGAATTGTTGCTTTTGTGTGTGATTTAGTAGTATGGAAAAGAAGCGAAAAATTGATAGTGAATGCAGAAAATTCAAAGATCAGTGGAACATTCAGTATTTCGTAATTGAGTCCAGTAACAAGGCGCTATGTTTGATTTGCAATGAAAGCATAGCCGTTCTCAAGGAGTATAACATTAAACGGCATTATGAAACAAAACATTTTCAAAATTACTCAAAATATACAGGAAGTTTGCAGACAGAAAAATTCGAAGCTATGAAGCGTGGATTGAAATCGCAGCGCAGCAATCTTCATTTACAAAACTCAAAACTGAACAAGAGGCTGCAACTCGTGCCAGCTTTCGTGTGGCTCTTGAAATTGCAAAACGTGGAAAACCATTTACCGATGGAGAAATGATCAAAGAATGCATAATTGCAGTAGCCCAAGAAATGTGCCCTGAAAAGGTAAATTTATTAAAAACTGTCAGTATGTCAACAAACACTGTGGCGCGAAGGGTAGAAAACATCGCTGAAAATATATCCTCTCAACTGTTCGACAAAAATGGACATGTTGAGTGGTTTTATTTGGCCTTGGATGAGTCAACGGATGTGTCAGATACTGCTCAGGTGTTGATTTATATTCGAGGAGTAGATAAAAGCTATGAAGTGCATGAAGAACTTCTTGATATGTATAGTATTCATGGCACAACTACTGGTACAGATATTTTTAAAGGAGTTGAAATGGCCATTAATCAAAAGAACCTTCGATGGAAAAACTTGAAATGTATTACAACAGATGGAGGCAAAAACATAAGTGGGAAAGATAAAGGAGTGGTCGCTCTTGTGTCAAAGGCTGTAGAAAATGACGGTGGTTCAAAACCATTAGTCTTACATTGTATCATTCATCAACAGTCTTTGTGCGGAAAATGTTTGGATATGTCTGAAGTTCTGAAACCAGTCATATCAACTGTTAATTTTATCAGATCTTTTGGGCTGAATCACCGACAATTTATTGAAGAGATTGGAGAAAATGACTAACCTTATCATACTGCCGTACGTTGGCTTAGTTGTGGGAAAGTCCTTCAGCGCTTTTTTGAACTTCCAGCAGTGATCGAAATTTTTTTGAATGAAAAGCATCGCCCTCTTACTGAATTACAAAACAACGCATGGCTGTGGAAGTTAGCATTCTATGTTGATTTGACAAAACATGTGAACGACCTGAATTTGAGATTGCAAGGAGAAAACCAGCATATTCCTGATTTATACACTAATATCAAATCATTCCGGAAGAAATTGATGCTGTTTATTTACAAATGTGTATTTTTTATTGGATGTTCGAAATGGCCCCCATTTTCTTGAATACACAATCGGCACCGTTTTACTAACGAAAACCGAATATTCTGGAAAATCAATGGCTTCTGACGATATCTAATTGCAGCCTCACGGATTCTATTCCTCAGTTGTTGTTTGCTCATAATTTCTACAGCATACACATCGTTCTTCATGCAACCCCAGACGCTAAAGTCGATAGGGTTCAGATATGGACCTCTGGGTGACCAAGCAATAGGTGCATCAGGACCCCTTCCAATCCAGCGTCCAGGATATTGCTCGCAAAAATGTTGCCTAACTTCGTTAGTGTAATGTGCTGGAGCACCATCATGTAAGTACCACATATTTTGCCTTATTCTGAGATCTACCCCTTCCAAGTACTCTGGTAATTCGTTTTGTGAAAATTGCAAATAATTTTCACCGTTTAATTTGTTTGGAAGAAATACTGGCCATATTAGATTGTTGTCCACAATTCCTAGCCAAACATTGACTTTGAACATTCTTTGGTGATAAGTGACTGTTTTTCCATGAGGGTTTTCTTCGGCCCAGATGTGTTCGTTATGGTGATTCGTAATGCCATTTCTGTTGAAGGTGGCTTCGTCAGTAAATAAAATATGGTTAATGAAGTTGGCGTTCCGAGTGTTTTCCGTCAACAACCAATCGCAAAATCCCATTCTTTTAGGATAATCTTCATCTAGCAACTCTTGAACGGTTGTTAAATGATAAGGATGAAGCTGCTGTTCCTTTATTCTTATCCAAACCAGAGAGACAGTTCTAATTGCGCAGCTACTACTCTTGTACTACTTTGAGGGGTTTCTTCAATTGCATCCAAAATCTCCTCATCGTCTGCATCTACTTTCAGACGACCACTATTACCAGCAAGTTGTGGTCGTAATGTACCTGTTTCCCGTAAACGACAATCAATGGAGAGAAATAATCGACGACGTATTTCGATTGGGATATTTTTCCGCATAAAACCTTGCAGCTGCTGCGCTATTTCCCCGGCATTCACCTGTGTTATCAAAATTATCGATAAGTATCTTAAATTTTAATTCAACATGACGAAACTTACCCAAAATTAAATGCATATCTGCCATTTCTGAAACCGTGTATTCCATTGTTATTAGAAAAGTTGTTCCTCTTAAACACACAAAAGTTGAAAGCTTCAAATGTATTATTGACAATTGTTGATCCAATGTATAATTGTATCCTTAGTAACAACGGTTGTTTACTAAATAATAATACACAGTTTTTGAAGCCTAATGAAAAATAGGCCGTATCTCGATAAAAACTGATAATTGTAAAAAGTGCCAAGGAGCAAAAAAGTTTCAAAAATAATGTGTTTGAATAATGGTGCCACAATAAGCATTAAATTGTAACGTACACAAAAATGTTGGGGGGTTTAGGGGATCTCAACTCCCATAAATTTTTAACGGGTGCAATAATTTCTCAATTTTTTTTTAAGATGATGCTCTTATCATAAGAAAGCTACTTGTCAACTTTCATTATAATATGTCGAACAACTGTCGAGATATTTGAAAAAATCTATTTTCATTTGGTAACTTCGAAGGGTTATAACTTTTTTCGCATGCACATTTGTACTAGGGTAACTTGGGTTGGATCGAGTTATTTTTAGCCCCAGAATATGTGGTATGATTTATGACCTGCCTTTTTGTATAAGTGAAGTTAAATTTTCTGCCTATTATACATGTCTTTACTCATTACATTTCTGTGTTTCTTTATCCAGCTTATCACAAGAACAATAACAATAAGCCTACAACAATGTAATGAATAGTTAGCCCATGACCATATCAATGTAGATGTCATATTAATAATTATTCAACATAAAATTAGGATACTTCAGTAAGCTAAATTTAATTTGCTATAAAAAATATGTTATCTAAAAGGAGTTTTCAAGGGGCCGGACAAAATCTGTCCGCGGGCCGTAGTTTGGAGACCCCTGATCTAGGGGATGGATATTTATGTATTTCTAAAATACTTTCTTGATTTCTTTTTTTAGTTTTTAAATTTTGTCCAAGCCTATGTACAGGTATTTTGATTCCTCTGTAGGGTTTACTTGTAAATAGCATATATTATAATTTTATATTAAGTTATATTATAAAATCTTATAACTAGTTTAAGCTTAAAAAATATAGATAGGGAAATAACGCATCCAACAAGTAAGGACGGATCTTTAATAGACTGGGTAATAACAAATACAGATATGTTATTGATTGCTGATGTGATTAAAACACCTAAAATATGTACCTACACATTTTAATATATCTGTTAGACTTGAACAAGTTAAACCTAACCTAGATTATTCTGCAATTAATCAGAAATTAGAAGCTGTTACTTGGAATTTTAGTGAAACCGTTATAAATAAAAAATATCAATACTTCTATAATGAAATTATTAATATATTGAAATGAAATTAAATATTCAATATTTAATACATTTCAAAACATAGACAAAATATAAATTTAAAAATAATAATTCAAAAAAAAAGAAAAGGTTCAAGCTATAATAATATTAAAGATTAAAATATTTTAAAGCGTAAATAATAAAAATATATGTAAGAAATCTCAGAAAGTATGTATAAAGTATAAAAAAATATTAGGAATAGAAAATGAAATGTAATGTTAAAAGTAAAGTTTTTTTTTGTTATATGTATAAAATATATGTGAAAGCCATCAGATAAATTGTAAGAGGTGGGATGAAAGGTAATATGGATTTAAAAGTAGAAAGAAAGTATTAAAATCTTATGACAATATAATTATAGTACTTTAAAATTTCAAAGAAATTTATAGAATAGGTGAGTTAAAAAATTTGACAAATAAAAAAAATAAAATTTTGGAAGCTTATAAAAGAAACTTCAATTTTGAGAGGTAGAAAAAGATTAATGGGGAAAGAAATCAACAATTTTAAAAAAAAATTTGGAGAGTAGAAATCAAATTGAATTTAAATAGAAGGCTAAAAAAATTAATATAAATTGTAAAGGAAAAGGTGACACTAGCTGACGGAGGAGAGTATTTGAGAAATTTAGTTAAAGAGAGGTTATAGTTGGAAAGGAGAGAAATGAAGCAATGATACATAAAAATTGAAATAAGACATACAGAAACGAAGAGAACATCTAATAGAGCTTGTCCATGGAAGTTGGGATCAGATTTTGAAGCGAAGAGAGCATCTAGTGAAGCTTGTCCATGTGGGTACTCCATATAAGTGTCTGACAAGAAAGTTCTGTAAGCAGCTCAGCAGACATTGACAAGTATCAACATTATAGTGACAAATTGGTAAGAAATTTATTATCTTGTATTTCCTGACACCTAGAAGGATGAAAGGATTAAATATGGTAAAGTTAAATTAAATAAGAAGAGAAGAAGATACAGTTAGTTTGTTAAGTAAAAGATAATATAAAGAGTAATAATTTTGAGGTTAGTTACAATTTATGATATATTAATTTAAACTACTAAATTTCTTACATATAAAATATTACAGTTTGAACTTTAAAATAATAAATAAAATATAATACTCACATAATAATAATAATTAAATAATTAGAATCCATAAAACAAATAAAATAATTCATAGTTTTGACATCCATCTTCACATTCACAATTTCATAACTTTTAACCGCCCTCTAACAGAGGAATTGCAAGTTATCTGAAGGCAATAAGAGTGTACGAGGGGAATATGAAAATTTATTTGAGGAAGATTTTTTTGGAAAATTGGAAATAAAAAATATTATTGTTTCACATCATAGATATTTTATTAAAAAAAAAAATAGTATTTTTTTCACAAGTTTGTTTGTCAGGTTGGAACTATTCGACCCTGAGGTTAAAAGAATCTCATAATACAAGTAAGGTAACTAATTATTAATAATTTTTTTAAACAATTTGGCGCCCAACAAATATAAAAATTTTTTGAATAAAATAAATTGAATAAATTAAAACAGAAAATATAAATAATTAAAATTTGCCATAATAACAAAAAAAAAACATAAAATAAAATCATAACAATATATACCTAATGAAGTAGCGCCTAAAAAATTAATAACAATTTACCCAAGATATAAAGAGTGGTGGAACTATGCTGTAAAGCAGACAGTGGAGGAGAGAGATAGAAGCTATAAGAGCTTCATAAAGAATAGAACAGAAGAGAATAAAAACATTTATAAAAAGAAAAGAAATCTTTCTGTTAGGATAATAAGAAATGAAAAACGGAAATATTATGAACATAAGATAGATGACTGTAGAAATAATACAACGGAATTGTGAAAAACACTGAAAACTTTGGTTCCAAATAACATGGCCAATACAGATTTTTCAGAAATTGAACAGAAAACGATAGATAGAGTTGAAAATACCTATACCAGATAATTTGAATTAATTCTACATTGAGAGTATTGATGACATTATGGATAAACTTGATAAAAGTGATCCAGACTTCCCCATTAATATTAATCGGGAAAGTATTTGTAACTTTTCCACATTTACTTTAATTGATTTTAGTCCAATCGGGTTTTCGCAGTAAGCATTCATGCGAAACTACTTTACAATGTGTCCTGGATGATTTGAAAGAAAATCTTAATAAAAAATATGTAACTGTCGGTGTATTTTTGGACCTCCAAAGGGCGTTTGAAACGGTCGACAGGAATAGACTCTTGAAGAAGTTAGAAAGAGCAGGGTTTAGTGGTACAGTATTGAAAATGGATTTCAAATTATTTAACAAATAGAAGACAAAAGGTCAAAATTCAATACTTTGTGCCTAAGGAGTTGGAAATAAAACGAGGTGTACCACAAGGAAGTGTCCTAGGTCCCTTACTTTTTTTGATTTATATCAATGATATTGCAGACATTCAGACTCAATGTTTATTTCACTTATTTGCAGATGACGCATTCATTTACTATTCTTCTCTAAATATAATAGATACTGTTACAATTATTAATGAGTGCTTAAAAATTGTTTATAGATGGTGTTGTGCTAATTTATTGAATATTAATTGTAAAAACACCAAATCCATCATAATTGGTAATGAACAGCAATATAAAGTATTTTCCGAACAAAGTCTTAAAATAATGATTGGGCCTTCAAAGATTGATATGGTAAACGAATTCAAATATCTTGGAGTTATTTTAGATCGACAGCTTAAATTCAAACAGCATGCAAACCATTTAATAAAAATAATATCATTTAAAATAAATTATCTTTTTGGATGTTCACAGCATTTAACAAAGTGGTCAAGGCTGGTTTTATATAATACTCTAATACTACCCTACTTCACTGACTGCTCAACAGTATTATATCTCTTGAATCAAAATGAGAGAAATTGATTCCAAAAATTACAGAATAGAGCTATGCGAATTATATTATCATGTCCTAGATTGACCCCTACTGTAGAAATGTGGACATCTTTAAACTGGCTCTCAATTAAAGTTATGTTCCTTTACCATATTCTAATTTTTATATTTAAAATAAAAATAGGACATATTTAAGCCTGACTATCTCCAACTAAGAATTACTGACAACCATCATGTTCACATCCACAATACAAGGCTTAAAAATGATTTTTATATTAGGAACGTCAATACCAGTCATGCTCAAAATTCAGTATTTTTTAAAGGTTTACAGCAACTTAATGACTTTCCAGAAGAACTGAAGACTTTACAAACAATTAATGAATCCAAACGAAAACTAAAACAATATTTGCTAATTATAAGCAGGTTATTTTAGGTATTAAGGTATTTATTATTGTTATTATTATATTATGTGCTGTCTTGTTTTTCATATGACTAAAGTTAGATTAATAACTTTTATTTATTATTTATTTTATACATATATTATTTTGTGAAACTGTATTTACTCTGTATTAGTTGACTAAATAAAGCATTTACAATATATATTGTATTATACTTGTAAACTTTTTGAAAATTAAATGAATAAAATAAATGTAAAACTGAGTAGGTATGTTCAAACCTCAACAATGCCAGGCAAATCAACTCAAAAGTTGAACAATTGAATTACCAACAGGGTAAATGACTGTTGGGAATTTTTCTGTAAAAAAAATATAGCTTGGCATATCAAATTGTGCATGCTAAGAACAATACTATAAGCAGGCCCGCACCATCCATAAGGGCAGGATGGGCAATGTCCATGGGCGCTGAGTACCTTGGGGCGCCGCCTAGACACTTCATTTTTTCAACGTTTAAATTTGTATTATTAGAATTTTTAGTTCTTCTACAATCTGAATCTCAAGTAATAAATTAAATAATATATTTTACTAATAAAATATTCACTGGGAGTGAGCCCCTGTAACCAATCTAATCGTACTTGTGCTAAGTTGATTCGATTGAGGGGAGGGCGCATTTTTGTTCCTTGTCCAGGGGCGCATTTGAAGCTGGGCGCGGCCCTGACTATAAGCAAGGCCCAATGTTGGTATTCATATTGTTATCAATGGGATTTTTAATTAAAATTATTTAGGAAGCACAAGCAAAAAAATGTGTCCCTCACTTTTCTTACAAAAATATGAATTTTTCACATACCGTTTCTTGATTGTTTGATGTCATTTTCAACAGAGGAGTTGCACTTTATGTCGGCATCATTATCTTTTCCATTTTTATCATTTTCAATTGTTTGTTTTAATTCAGTTCGTGTAACAGCATCCTTCTCCTGTTTTATTGAATAAAATTCGGTTTGTAAGACTGTTTCATTTGGATAGCAATACTCTTCGATATCAAGCTTATGCTCTTCAATGAAAATATCATCTTGCTCTTGTTTTACTTCCATAATTATTAAGTACAAGTACAAATTATTATATTTCTCTATGTACACTTAACAAATTGGAAAAGGAAAGGTTAAAGGTAACATATATACTTCTTCTCTTTTAATTCGTGGACTCGCGTCGACATAAATATATAAAATAAGAAATTTTTTCTTCTACTTTTTCGTTAAAGTTGCCTTTCTTTACTGGTCTGAGTACCCAGCCACTATATATATATATATATGTGTTCAGCCATGGCCACCTAGAATACAAGGCCGGAATCCTAGATGTGGCAACGTGGCGCGCCTGTCAAATAGTGGGCCGATGAGAACGACTTGTAGGCCTACTACAATGGTGAGAAATATGAAATAAACCAAGCTATAGAACATTTTTAACGAATAAAAATCGAAATATTTATAGGTAGACTAAATAAAATGAAAATGCAAAAGGTAATTTATTGATAAGAATATGAAGAAAATCAGCCTCTACCTTCCCCTACAGCTGACCAGACACCACCTTAAAATAATTATTTCTTCGCCTTTCATTTCTTAATAGACCTTTATTAATACAAACTGAATTACATACAATAATATGGGTACAACAGAATTCTTGAGAAGTAATATAAATAGTGGGTATTTACAATCATTAAACTAGATAGAATGTACAGAACTATTGTAATTAAGAATTTTTCTTTTTTTACATTTTGTTTCATGATTATTATTTATGTTTTTTATTAGCTTGTAATTTATCTTAAATTGTTTTTGAATGGTTATTTATAAAAATATTTGCTAACGTCATTTCTAAAAGAAAACTGGTTCAGATAGAATAGTTATCTGCCTCTAACTTTGACCTTCCTCATGGTCTTGTGTTTGATTACTAACCACAACATTTATACAATTTAGACATTCTAATTTTCTAGAAACTTTGAGACTTACATAACCAGCTCTAAACTGAACTACTAAATTTGATACTTGCGGAGATGTTATTAGTAAACTAATATCAAAAAGATTCGTTGGTTCCCACTTCCCAGTTTGCATGTGGAATACTTCTCAACCATTTGTTCTTCTCCTCATTACTTTGTGGAAACTTGAATACTGTAATATATCCTTCACTGTTGAGAGCATAACTGGAAGTACAACTTGGTACCAAACATTTCACAGGCATCTACAACAAAATAAAATATTTAATAGTACATAAGTAATTAACCTTTTTGGCTTAATTTGTAAATATACTTCATTTAGGTGAGTCCAATGTGGGATGGGATCACAAATTGGATAATAATATAAAAATTAGTCTTGGTTCAAGTCATCTCTAAACATTTACAATGAGTTTTAGAAAATTTGTAACCATACTTTATTTGATACAATTACCGTGTTATGCCTTATATTTTATATGAGTCCACAGAACAAAGAGTATGTTTACAAATTATACTGTTGCTAAAATCTTTTTATTTTATATATATTATCAAATATTCTACCTCTAAAACTTAACACAAACATAAGTCTTATGTTGAACTTGTCAGGCTGTTAACTGCGAAAAAACGAGCACCAAGTTCATAAACTTGATTTAAAAAGATTGTACATACTATTAAATACTTAAGATCACCCATTACATATCACGAATTATAAACGTAAATATAGTATATTATTAAGCGAGCAATTTATGATAGCCATTATTCGCGCTGGGTGACGTGTCACCCGAGTGAATATCGGTCATAAATTGCGAGTAGAATACTATACTTTGTCCACGACCCTTGATTTCTTTATTAAATAAAAGTCAACTAACCTCCAGTTCATGAAGTTATAATATGTAGATTTTAGATTTTTCTGGCAGCAGTTCTATAGTCGTTAATTTCGCCTTTTTTTAATTTCAGTTGGTGTACAAGAACGTTCATTTCCACTATCCGAATTCAATGAATTCATCGTTGCAGTCAGAGTTGCAGTAATATCAAAGAATACACCAGCTGGTGTATTCTTTGGTAATATAGCAATCTGTGGCCACAATATAGCAAGTTCGGCTGTCTATTTGGTATTACTATTACTAACGTCAAAATTAAATAATTTGACATATAAAGAGATGGGCGATACTGTGTAAAGTATCAATACAACGTACCGTTATAAATATATTGTTTTGAAATACTCAATATTAGAAAATATCGTTATGAAAAGTATCAATACCAAAGGTTTCGATATTTTATCGATACGATATATTTCAGAATCAAATTTCCTGAACAAAATACACAGATTTAAAAGTTTATTTCATATTGTACCCCCATCTCTAGTCGTGAATTATGAACCATAATACACTCCAGTGTATTATGAACCATAATTCACTCTAGTGATATATGGGTACCATATATACCTTTTGTTAGGAGATAAAATATCGACTTATTATTAGGTGGTCGTGGACAAAATATTATATCCACTGATTTCACGGTCTCGCCATGATAAAAATCTGACTTGATCGGCCCACTGTTCACTGTTGCCAAATTTCAGTATTCCGGCCTAGTGTTGTAGATGGCCATGTTCGGAGGGCTGGACATGGAGAAATATAAAAATTGAAGAGCGTGTCGCGGGACACACGGTATGAACTTTAGTTCCTTTTAAGCCAATAAATAAATACACATATTAATATAAGAATTTATTTTACTCTGGATGAAACTTCATTTAACAAAAATATACAGTAGTATTAATTATTAAAAACTTATCGTTAAGCTGATTGGCACAAAGTACATAATATTAAGTGTTCTATCAACTGTAATAATGATACCTACAATGTATACTGACAATCTACATTTTGCGCCGAGAGACTAGCTCTGAGACTGAGGAGAAGATATTTTGCGTCGCGACCTCTCTCGCTCCAAGTAACCTAACTTAACATAAAGAACTAAAGTTCTAAAATATTCTATGGGTTTGGATGAGGGATGCTGGAAGTAATTCACCCCTAATCTCTCATACAATTCCCCGTAGAGGGGTTGTCCTACCCGACACTGCACGTCCCAATGGCTGATAGGGTGTCTCCAGAGGGAGTGGGTGGTTAAGGGACTCGTACTCTTCGAGCTGTAAGGGCCTCATGACCGACCAACCCTCGGGATAAGCAATAATTGAGGTTCCTGTTGGGGAACCCGAATAGTAGCTCGCGGATCAAAGGGAATAGAGTAGTAAACCGGTATCTGGCCGGTGGTCGAACTGTCCGACTCCCGGTAATGGTATAGGCACCGTACGGGTTATTCATTATAAATTACCCACCCCCTATCATCGTTATCATTACTTTTAGGAAAAAGTCTCACATAAAAATTGTTTCGTTACAGCTGAATTTGTTTAATATTCCATCATAGGTTCAGTAGCGTGCAAATTTAAGGGGATACAAAAAATAATACTTCTTTTTTGAATGGGATACCCTGTACATTTTCACATATTTGGAATGGTCTTTTTTTTCTGATTTCAAAAATTTGAAATATGTTACCCCTACCTTATACCGTTTTTGAGTTATTGAATGTTGAAAATCTTAGTTTTAGTAATTTATCAAAGTGAGCTATGAAAATGACAACTAATTCTTATTTGATGATTAACATTTTTCTGATGAAGTAATTAAAATGGTTCGCAGTAAGGTGGGAGATATTATTACCAGCATCACCCAGGTCGAAAAACTGCACATTATTACCCAGGTGGGATCTGATATACCCCATAATTAGAAATACGTGCCATGTGTGGCGCATTTACGCCAAAGTGGCGCATTAAAAATTGAAATGGCGTTTGAAGTCTTAGTAAATGCGTCAGGGAGCCAAGAGTGGCGCTTTAAAATTTGAACTTAAGCGTGTAGTTTAGCTTTGACTATATAGTTATTGACTTGCTAGTTATAGAGTCCATCCAGACACCAGACCATCTGTAGATGATAAAAAAGAAGGCGACAAGAGAGCTGATGACATAACATAAGTGTCATGTGTCTGTTGTCTGTGGCAGCTGACAATTATAATTTTTTCTGTAGTTCTGACTTCTGTTACCGTTAGCACAGAATACACTGGTGTATTCTTTGCCGTTACCGGTTTCCAGTCTTCCAGATAAAAATAAAACGGAACATATGGGGAAAATAGAAAAAAATCGAAAATTTAATAATAACTGGTATAGTATATTTAGTCATTATTTACTTTGAAGTAAGACTAGATAGGTAGATATAACAATATTTTCGAAAGCAATTTGTAAATAATTTTTTAAGATCTCATAAAAAATCTGCATTAGCATTAGTAAAATAATTTTTGGCATACAAAAGCATTTAATAGTGGATATTCAAATTTACCGCCGTAGTGTTTACGCGTTGCGCTAGCTTCTAGCGTCAAATGTGGTCACGTTGTATGAATTATTATATTAGAATCATAGATTAAAAATTAGAATAGAGCGCTATCCGAAACCATAGCTGCGCATTTCAATGTCAACATTGGCGCATGAGAGTTTGTAATACCTGGCAACACTGCTGCACTGTCGCTCTCTTGGTAGTTGACTAACGACTGAGGGTGAGGAGTCTGAGGACTGAATCCGCTCAAGAAAATCACAGAGTGAAGTGTTTTAGGATAGGCGACCAATAAAACGTGCGTTCATTCAGATGGAAATAACGGTGATTTGAAATGTGTTGGGATATGTCACATACCACCTCTGGGTGATGCCGGGTTAATAATAATAATATACAAGAATTCAACTTGGGAAATAATGAAGTCATCTGCAATTTTATTATAAATAATATAAAAGGGTGTTATCAATTATGCATTAACAATAATGAACATTTCGAATATCTTTTATTATTTATAATTTCTCTTAAATAAATCTTTGTTTTCTGTTTTGTATAGATATATATATATATTTTGACTTCTTCTTTCTTATTGAAAACCATTTTAATTACTTTATATGAAAAATGTCAATTATCAAACATATTGTTGTCATTTTTTTGCGTACTTTAAAAAATTATCTTTTTCATATTTACAGTAATTATATTTTTAAAATCAGAAAAAAAAGACCATTCCAAAAATGTGGAAATATATAGGGTGTCCCAGTTAAAAAAAGACTAAGATTTTTTTGTATCCCCTTAAATTTGCACGCTACTGAACTTTTGATAGAATATTGAGAAAATTCAGCTGTAACCGAACAACTTTTATAGAAGACTTTTTTTTCTAAAAGTAATAACGATGATAGAGGGTGGGTAATTTATAATGAATGACCCTGTACATAGTCTACATACGCTGGTATAAGTATGGTTATGGTTACAGTTAAGATATTGAGAGTGTTTATGTATTAAGTAGTTTAGTGGTCTGCTTCGTTTGTTGAAATCGGAATAAAATTTTGGCCATAAAAGGTCATCGCGGGACTTGATAATCATTATATTTAACTTCGCAGGCACGTATCTATGACGTATGTATTATTGAAATATTGGTTTACCTATAACGGAAACATTAAAGATTATATTGTCATTCATTTTGAATTAATAAACAAACTATAATTCTCTTTTTGGAACAAAAAATAACGTGAATAGCTAAGTAGTCCTTTTTTATATCTCTATTATTCACATGAAGGGTGGTCCTTAACCCTTTTAATACCAAGCTTTTTTACATATACGTGCGATACCAAGCGGGGTTCATTTGCACCCCATTTTTTTTGTCTATCTTTGTAATTTTTACACTTTTTTCAAGTAAAATGAGAGAAAAAACGCAAATAAATTATTTTGTATCTATTTTTATTTCAATTTAGTTACTGAAAAATAAACAAACCTCAATTAGGTATTCAAAATTAATTTTAATTTTTTGCTTTACATGGGATACAAAAATTTTTTTTTTCAGAGTGATTTACACAAACAAAACGCTCACATTTTACA
>CAJUYG010004002.1:8020-18352 GCA_910591675.1 Galerucella calmariensis | reverse complement strand
TATATTTTAGTGTCGATTTGTTTATCTTTGACAAACAAAAAACCATTCAACAATAGCTTGGGATTTCCCTTTTCGCTGGTAACAAATTCCATTTTAACAATACAAAATTGCAAAGTAAAGGTGTCTACGTCGTCGAAATAATTAGACTAGTCAAAAATTGCATTCGTTTCTTGTATTTATACTTAAATCCAATAGTAACAATAAAGATTTAGGTACCTACCTATTTATAAAATCTACCCTAATAGGTATTTATGTATAATTTAGACCTACCGTTGTCATTAGGATTTCCCGTTATCGCAAAAGATTTCTAAGAGATAAACGCTTAACAAACATTTAATAAGGTAAACAAAGTAATAAAAACTTCTATCTATCTATTTTTGTATATTCTATTCAGAATATTGAATTTCGAACAATAGATTTTCGAACAATTGATTTTCGAATGATTGACTTTTGAAGAATTGACTTTCGAAGAATTGATTTTCGAATAATTGATTTCGAACAATTTACTTAGATCCCGCCTTTGCAGTCAGAGCCGTATTCAAAGGAGGACGTAAAATTGTTTAAAATCCTTGGAAAGAGCCCGCTGGAGAAAAATATATACTAGGATGATAAATTAAGATGATATTGATGAACTTTCGGCAAAATGGCGAAACTACAATATTACTGAGCGGAACTACAATATTACTAATAGTTTACACGGCGACATGGAAAGTAAGATATTAGGGTATTATAAAATTCCATTTCTTTTTCGTCTACTTTTCCCAAACTCTTGTCCTTTTCCGTAGCTCCTGTCGTTGTAGTTTCCTTGATTAGTTTTTTGTCTGAGTTAATTCTAGCCTGTCTTTGTTATAATTCCATTTCCACTCCTGATTATTAATAATTATTTTGTTGTATCCTATTTTAACAGAATTTCCTTTCTCTCTCTCTCTTCTTGTCCTTTTCTTCTGATTAACCTCTTCTCTTCCATTTCCTTCACTGTATTATCTTCGTTGATGTATATTCTACCTGCTGTATTTTTCAACTTATGCTTGTTTTTCATGTCATTTTCTTTATCTGTATAATTCTCAAATTCGGCTAGAAACGTTTTCTCCCCCAGTTTTTGTGCTCTTTTCATTTGCGTTTGGACTCCAATTTCATTGCCCAACATGCTTCTTATTTCTTTCTTGATTTCTTCTGAATCATTGGTGTCGATTTTTAATCCGGTAACTATTATATTATCCTTTCTTTTCTCTTTTTCCAACCATTCTACTTTCTTTTCCACTGTTTTAACTTTTTCTTTTATTTCTTCATTTTCTTTTACTAGTTTCGCGTTTTCCTGGTTTAACTTTTAATTTTCTTCCCTAATTTCTTTTATTTCTTCTTTGATTCCAGTTTGTTCCTTATTACTTTTCTGCTGTTCTGATTTCATTTATCTGATCATTTCTATAAATAAATCCAGTTTTTCCTCGGACTTTTTGTAAATCCTTTGTGGTGATTTTTTTCCACCGCTTATGTACATTTTCTCTTCCTCCCTACTTCTTTTCCTTTTGCTCTCGTCTGTGGTATAATCATCGCTGTCCATGCTTGCGGAATTTTAATTTGGATGGCATAAAGAGCTGTCCCGCCTCAACGGCTCGTAAGATCTTCGCTCTTATCTATCCTTTTTGTCTAATTATTTCCTTTTGTTATTCCCCTCTGTTCTTTATTATTTCCTCAAGTATGACAACAGTGCTTGCAAATCGACCAGGAATTTATTAATTAACTGACGTCTCTTATTAATATTATCAGTTTATCACTTACTTTTAGTTTTTGTACTGTTGTTTAGCCCTTGTTTTCTTAATTTTTATTGTTTTTAACTCACGTTTCACTGTGTATATAAATTTATTTCCACCGAGTATCGGTTACTTGCAAATAATTTTCTCTGTATCGCTCGATTTTCGGGCTAGATTCAGGAGCACAATTATTTACGTCTTCTCAACTTATCACAGAGTTGCGAACCTCCAAATTCCATTAAATTACAAAGGTGTGGCGACTCCCAGGCTGATTTTTGATATTTCTTTCCTACTAAACTGAAGGAGGAAGTGTGGTCCCACCTTTGTGATAGCGGCGACCTTATGAGTGGTTTATTCCGTTAAACACTACACGTAGGACCCTCACAGCTCATCTATTGAAAAAAGATTGATAAAAATTTACCTCACATTCCATTCTGCCACTGATGATCAAGTTTCAAGACCACTTGTGCTGTAGTTAAGCAAATAACAAGACTCCTTCCTCAAGTCATGATTGATATGAAGTAATTAGACATCTGTATCTGTAAAGTAGGGAGGGTAAGTGTAGGCTCACAGCACTTAGACCCATTGTACATCATCCCGAGGAGTTGTCCTCCTAGGTCATCGTCCATCCTGTCCTTCCCAGGAAGGTGGACAGATCACTGGAAGACAACTCCTTTATTTCGGCAGGTCATCTTCCTGTTCACACATCCTGCATAGGGGTGTGTCCACTAGCCCCATGGTATGGAGGTATTTCCTTAGTTGACAGTGGCCAGTCAGAAACCCTACTGTTAAACGTAGGTTTTTCTTGGTCATCGCCAAATATTAGTTCGGCGCTAGCTTCACAGGGTCGCCCAGGGTGACCCTGGCAAGACTGCATCCTTTGATTACATTCCATCTCCTAAGGGATGGAGCATGTGTGTAACGTTTGGCTAGTTCCGCAATTGTCGAAGTCGTTAGGCAGTAGGTGTCACTGGTTCCTAAAATTTTTAGTCCAGCCACTTCCCTGGCTAAAGAATCAGCAATACGATTACCTTTATTCCTGTCGTGCCCTTTAACCCACCTCTAGATAATATTGTTATATGCCGAGGCGTTAGCTGAATCTTGGTGGCACTCTAGTACCAGCCCTGATATAACACGTTGTCTGTTCAAGGATAGTAGGGCTGGTCTACTATCAGTGCAGATTGTTATTTTTTTGTCAGAAGTTTCTTCTCTGGTTAGTTCTTTTGTGGCAATTGAGTTACCTGTTAGTTCTGTTTAAACCACGCTGGTATTGTTTCCCATTCCCCACTTAATCCTTAGGCTTAGTGCTCTCCAGTAAACTCCACATCCTGATCCCTCTTTCATTTTTGAGCCATCTGTATATATGCGTATTGCATTTGCAGCATCTGGCTCTGTATTCTGTTTTATTTGTGTTTTGTAGGGTTTATTAAACACAAACCTGGGTTCAATTGAATCATTAGCTTCCTGCAACAGAGGTAGCGCAGTAAGCGCTTCTTGCCCACTTCTACTTCGGGGTTTACACCAGCCGCGCGCAATCGTACCATGGCCATTAACGCAACCTCCTTGACGTAAAGTTCCAGAGGGGTCAGACCAGTAATTAGTTCCATTGCCGCGGTTGGTGTTGTTCCCATGGCTCCTGTGATGTTTAAACAAACCATTCGCTGTATTTGATATAATTTTTGGATGGACGTTGCTTGTAGAACCTTTGGTCCCCATGCAATTGCTCCATACGTTAACAGGGATCTTATTATTGCAGTGTAGATCCAAGTGACCACACGGGGTGACAGACCCCATGTGCGTCCCACTGTACTCCGACACTGCTTATAAGCCACATATGCTCTTTTTGCTCTGCTGTGTAGGTGAGAGTTTAATGTTAGTTTTCTGTCGAGGGTAATACCAAAGTATTTCACCTCTTCCGAGAAGTTTAGTTGGCTTTTAAAGATTTCGAGAGGTTTTAAACCCGATAAGCTCCTTTTCCTAGTGAAAATGACCATCTCAGTCTTTCTGGGATTGATCGACAGTGAGTGTTTCTTGAACCATGTTTCGATTAATTTGTGCCCATCCTGCGCTCTATCGCACAGTGTGTTCACAAATTTGCCAGTTTGCAAGATAACTATATCATCTGCATATGCAATTGTGTAGAATCCATTATTGTTGATGTGATTAATCAGGGTATCCAGGACTATGTTCCACAGAAGGGGTGACCAGTTGACAAGACCACTGGTGCTGTAGTTGAGCAAATAACAAGACTCCTCCCTCAAGTCATGATTGATATGAAGTCATTAGACATACCACCTCATCTTTCATCCTCTTTAGCTGACCAATCTTTCGAAACCTCTTCCCAAATATATGTTCTACTGGGATCTGACATTTATTATACATTACTTGAACCAGGCATTCATAAATTAAAATCTACCTATCCTTATATCCACCTTTCTTGGCTGGGTAATATCGGGCATTGTTCTCCCTGCTTGTATCAGAAATGACACTCCAATTGCCGCTATGACCCATTCTTTTCATTCCATAGTAAATAGACCGCCACAACTAACCACTGTGGATATTTTGTTGAAAAAAATTTGGAACCAAGAGGAACCCATAATATCCGATCAATAGTCTGAATATGACATCAAAGTCGAAACAATATTCACCTCATTTTCACAAACTCTTCCTAACGGACGCTTCAAAGTAGACCTGCCTCTCACTCATGACTGCTCACAAAGAATTGGGAGACTCCTTCCTTGTAGCTAAACATAGATTCATGTCACCAAAGAAACGACTTTCAAAAAAAAACCTACTTTAAGAACAATATACAATATCTTATTTGGATACATACATTCAAATCACGGAGAAGTAAGTTGTCCCTCTTACATCACAAACACCAATATTAGATCACAAATATTTTGTCCCTCACCTTTGTGTTTTTAAGAAAAGTAGTTCAACTACTAAAGTCAAAATAGCTTTTGATTACTCAGCCAAATCTTTTTCTCAAATATCTCTAAATGACATCTCTTTGAAAGGACCCAGGGTTCAGGATAGGAAAGTCTAAGTGCTGAACCCTTGATATGATGTCTGCCGGGTTGAGGTGAGATCTGATGTGTCTCCAAGTAGCTGAATTGGTTGCTTGTTGAATTTGAGTAACTCTGTTGCAAACAAAATCTATCCATTATGTGGGAATATTTTTAATCCAGTAAAGAGCTATTTGAGAGTCGGACCATAAGATGAGTGTTAACATAGGCACCATATAGAGAGGAACTGGAGAGATTAATTTCTTTTCTACAATGCTAGTTAAACTCAGGGAATACTGGAAAAAAGCCCATAGAGCCAAACTGAATAAGAGAAGCGAAATAAATGACAATGAGATGACGACTAGAGAAGACGTGGAAGCGAAGAACCCAAAAGAGAAAGACAAAAGCAGTGCAGGAGAAACGAGCGTGAGAGAAAGAACAAAACAAAATTATACCGGAGGTCAAAAAAAAATATAAAAAGGAGGAAATGGAAAGCAAGTGATGATTCAAATTCAGATGGAAGCGAAAAAGCAGCCAGTATATTTTGCAGCAAACTTTATTTCAACTCTAAAGCAGAAGAAGGTTGGATAAGGTGCCAACATTGCGAAGGCTGGTGTTACCTATTATTTATTTAAAATAATAAGGCAAGATATAATTGCAACGGCGACTCAATGTGGAAAGCACCTCAGGTGTGAATTCGGAGACCAAACTAATATCAGTTCAGGGAGTAGTCTTACCGGTTCGCGGGTAATCCTACTTTATTTAAGTTATTGAAGTTAAGAAACCAAATGAATTTAATAAGTTAATAAATCAAGTTAAGAAATGTAATTGAAGTTAATCGAGAAAGGTAAGTGGGCGTCACCCTGAATAATATTAGTCGACTTGTTTTTCACCTCACAACTCTCTATCAACAAACCTGGAGATGTTGGAAGGGAAGGAATATGAACAACGTTGTTAAATTCACAAGTTATATAATGAATTTAAATATCACAGTAAAATATAAAAAAAAATGTTGGTTTTGTGTGTTGAAGCACGTTGTTTTAAATTGGTTTACTTGTTACTTTCCTTAATTTTCCACTACTTCGTCCGATATTGGCAGGTACAGGTACAAAGTTCAGGTACAACTTCCAGGTACGAAATCTCAGATACTCAGTAAGTGCTAAGAAAGATACATCGTATCAGCAATAGTTACATTATTTTTTTATGTAAAATTCAGGATATCTGCAGTAGGTAATTCGTTTTACAATTGTTTAAGCAATACATTTAAGAACGTGGTTCATAAAAAAATATCCTGTATTTTACTATTAAAAAAAACAAAAGAAACTAAATTTTATTTTACTACTTATTTCAACCACAGAAGGCGATAAAGAAAATGTAATGAAAAAATGTAATCCGGAAATATAATATTCTAAGTTGGTATTTAGATTGAATTAATTAGTTAATTAGTTAACTAAATATACATATTTTAAAGACTTCAACTATATACATGTGAACGTTTTATCACCTGTATAAGAAAAACTAGAAAAAGAAAAAGAACAAGATAAAAAAATATCATTGTATGTGTGTATCTGGCGCTTATCACTAGGAGGAAAAAATATAAAAGCAGAAATCATAAAAGGAAAAGCATAGAATTAAATGCAACTCACCATTCACATTGAATGCACTTTAGGAAAGATAAAGTTTGAATAAAAGATAAATTTAAAAAAATTCAACTTGACTGTTTCATGGTTCACAGGAGAAAGAAAGCTTATTCTCACTACTCGCTATTAAATTGTTGAACTATGCGATGAACAATCGACATACGTTACATATTTCTTTCCTGTTCACATGCTCCGCTTCGATAAAGAATTCACGTATTCGTAGTGTGTTCTTAATTTCTATCTCTGTATAGGAGAGAAGAATTGGAATATTTGACCAATATCAGTGTATACTGATCCTCACCAACGGAGATTATTCGTCGCACATTAAATGTAGAAATTTTGCCTTTCAGCGGTGATCGGTGCTACAGGTTTTCGACGAGAATCACATGTTGATAAGGAAAAAAGGACTGGCTACTCGCCGTCCGGTAGATATTTAAATATTCCAATGATAGTGGTCAAATATAACGTTACACTGGGCCCATGAAGCTAGTAAGGGAGTAGGGAAAACGAAATTTTCACCTGTGACTTCTGTCAATAACATATTTTAATAATTTGTTTTGTCAACCTTTCCTTCTATATTGTTAAGAATGATATCTTACTTGCAGGGGACTGAACATCACTTAAACTATACGCTTGAGTATCCCGTTTTATCCGACTAGGAGGGTGAAACGGGATACTTACTAATTTTTAAGTATACATATTCTCCTTGTGTTTTTTGCATGAAAAATGGTATCAATCAAAAGCCAAAATAACTTGAACTGGAGCCAATGGATATTCCACAGTATAACTTTATTGAAAAAGTTATGAGATCTTAAACAACAAGTATTCCGTTTTACCCAACATTCTCCTACATTATAATACTAGAATCATGAATTGACATTACCCCAAAAAATCTAGGGTAGGGTTGTATCGAGTAATGAACAATCCATTATATTCCTTAGGAAAAATCTGTATAATTACTGAATACAAAAGCTAAAATGAACAATCTATTCACTAATAAAAACATATTGTTGTCAAAGTCCATAAAATGTGAGGTCTCGAAGAAATTTTATTTTTCATATTATCAGATGGAGATCCCCATTTGTCATATTCTGTCAAATCAGACATGATTGAGAAAGCTATCATCAGTTGTCCTAGAAGCCTTGTTCGACCTTCCTCCACTACACCTCGTGATAATGGGGGAAGCAAGGATGGGACTATTTAGGCAGCAAGATAATCTGAGGACACACATCTGTTAAAGACATCATAAGTGAAGCCATTTTAGATATGAAAACAGACTATATGGCCACTAAACTTCTCCCAAGCCCTAAATATGAGGTAGAAATACCTCACAGAAAGGACTGGCAAGACCCAAGCAGACTGAAATTTCCCCGAGGAGAGACCTGGTACACAGACGGATCACAGACAGGGGAAGGAACAGAAGCAGGAGTGTACAGTGAAAAGAGAAACACAAAAGGCAGTAGATATACTAAGCCATTACTGGATCGGAAGTGGACTGCGCATGTGCAAGAGTCACGTGTCGCAGACTGCGCATGTGTCACGTGTCATCTGTCAAACGTCACATGTCACGTCAAACGTCACATGTCATCTGTCAAACGTCACATGTCACGTCAACACGTGTCACGTCAAACGTCACGTGTCACACGTCACATATCATCTGTCAAACGTCACATGTCACGTCAACACGTGTCACGTCAAACGTCACGTGTCACATCGCGCCGCCATTTTTAATCCCTAATTATTTTGTGTCGCAACAGTCCGCCATTTTTAATCCGTTATTTTAAATTGAAAAAATTTTGTTTTCTCCTGGGATCGAACCCGGGTCCTTCGCATTCATAGCTATACGCCTAAGCCACTCAGCCATGGAACTCTCCGAATATTAGATTCGAAAAAAGGTAGTGTTGCTGCGAAGGAGTGTATGCTGTAATAAGTGTGACAAAGAAGGTAGGAGTTGGACAGAGAAAGTATTCGCACCGAAAGATCCGTAAAATGTGACGTAATCGAGAAAGATCCGTTAGGATGATAAGACAGCGCGCGCACCGTACGCTTCTTACTGTAAAATGTGACGTAGTCGAGAAAGATCCGTTTGGATGATAAGGCGGCGCGCCTTTGGTTCCTACCGGGGGACTTAAAAGTAACTTATGTTGAAACATTATGAAATAACGAATACCGAGGGGGCTTAACATGCTATATTTGAACTGAAATATGCGTGGCACCTCAAACGCAACGTGTTGAGTCTTTGGGAGGTTTTTTTGAAAAAACATATATATGTTGTTGATAATGTGTTTGGGGATTAGTTTTTTAAAGATAACAGAAGGGTGAAGATCATGTTAATAATTATATTAGCGGCAGCGCTCTGCCCAGCGCTATGTGTTATCGACCAACAGTACGCTATGAAGTATTTACAACGTTTCGGGTACACAAATGAAAATGATTTGACTAAACTTGGGGATTATTTGTTGAGTTTTCAAGAAAGATATAATATCCCTGCAACGGGAGAATTAGATGAAAAAACAATTCAACTTCTAAATAGACCAAGATGTAATGTGAGTGAAGCAGCTTCCGACGATGATCATTCTTTTAGAGTTAAATCAAAATGGTCAAAATTTGATTTGAAATGGTATTTCCCTCAGGCAACTCGGGCAAATCCAGAATATCTTGAAGTAACCAAAAAGGCTTTTGAAGTGTGGAGTAACAGTTCAAAGTTTAAATTTGAATTAATACACAAAACACTACCTTATGCTCCCGATATAACTATTACAGTTGTACGGGGAAAGCACTATTTTCGAGCAGATTGCCAAGGTAGAGATGAGTGCTCCAGTACATTTGATGGTCCCGGAAAGGTGTTGGCACATGCTTATTTCCCAAAAGGCAACAGTTGTGTAGAGCTTCATATTGATGGTGATGAGAAGTGGGATTTAAGTTTGGATGGATCAACTTCAGAAGATCAGACTAGTCTACTTATGGTATTAATTCATGAAATTGGGCATATCCTAGGAATTGCTCACAGTGATATTGAGTCAGCAATAATGTATCCATGGTATCAATTCAACATTGCTCCTAAATTGGATGAGGATGATAAAATGGCCCTTGAAGCTCTTTATGGACCAATCAATAATCCTTTCAAACCCACATCTCGTCCACCACCGACTACAAAGACACTTGATCATAGACATCAACCAAATGAACCGGATAAAAATTTATGCGATATAACACCGGAGTATATGTTCATTGCCATGGCTGGTGAATTTGAAAATTACCATTTGTATATTATTAATGGAAATTCCCTATGGAAAATTGATTTGAACTCGAAACTTATTCCCTCGCAACCAGAAATACTCGATGATTATTTACCTGAAGAAGTGGGCCCCGTAATTCAAATTTTTCAAAGTTCTTCAAATAATTTAATAGCAGTCAATGACCGTAAATACTATGTAGCAGATTTTCCCGCTCTACAAATACTTGAGGAAAATAATTTAATTATACCTAAAAATTCCCAAATAAACACAATGTTTCAAAGCAATCATGGGAAAATATATGTATTTTATAATAACAGTAATTATATTGAATTTGACAAGAGCTTCAAAACTATCCAGAATAGAGGACAAATAAAAGATATTTTCCCTGGACTACCCACAGATGTTACGGGAGCATTCCAGTACATTGACGGACACATGTACTTTTTCAAAAATACCACATACTACAAATATAATGAGTTTACCAAAAAACTTGTTGCGGCCGGACCCTTTAATTGGAACATATTTGATATTCCATGTCCTAATGGAGACCTTTTAAATCATCTCAAGACTTTATTAACAAAAATAATTTCTTTTTATCAATAATATTTTTAAAATAAACTTTTGCAAATAATTAAATTGTTTTTCTGAAATTCCTACGAACGTTACATTAAAATGTATCGAATAGTAGAACCGGATG
>CAJUYG010004001.1:0-18353 GCA_910591675.1 Galerucella calmariensis | reverse complement strand
CGGTAGTGCAATCCCTAAACCCGGTTTATTGCATTCAGTTTGTGAATGAATAACGTATTATGAGACAAATAATGATTTACATTGTTTTATAAATTGCATTAGTATTGTAATGTTTTTCTTATTTATTTAAACTGTTTTTACCGCGGGATAAAATTATACACTCACTATGGCTAATTACTATTGATTTATTAAAGAAATACTTACACACTATAATAAACTTAATTTATATACACACTACTTAATGTCTATTAATTTATCTACACTCGGTATAATAATTGTCCTAATTTATCTTCTACACTATTTATATTCACTTTCTGTTCACTCACTGTATACTGAAACTGTTTACCGATTCACTGTATACTGAACAACTCCTCGAAATCCGCGTATATATAGCCCCTCGAATCTCTAGAACTTTCTTGAATTCACCACCTCTGCGTATACTTTATAAATCGAGAACATTCACGATAAACCATTGTATGGCCCGGTACATTTCCAGAACAGTCTGGATATTACCTGCGAAAGAACCTTTCTAGAAAGGTCGCATTCATAGTTTGCGACAGGACCGGCTTCGAAATCAGTGAGTTCGTAACAGTATTTTGCGTATGAAAAATAGCTGTTTTTTCAATTGTCTTTTATTTATTGATCCGCCGTTACTGCAGGGGTGGGTATTTTAACATTTAGAACCACGGAATTTCATAGCAAATTTCACGCTCTATAACTTTGTTCCCATGAATGTGCACGATAAACTTAATACTTTTCGAGTAAAATTCGAAAACATGGAAAAACAGGCCCATTTTTGGTTGTTTTGGCTATAAACTGTTATTGTGCAATTAGCACAGCCTAAAAACCGGTGGAAGCAATTGATTATCATTAACCATGATATTTTTAAGGGATTATTCCATCAAAAATCTCGCCTACTACTTTCACGTCCATGTTTTCATAGTTTTTGGGCTAACCCGACTGGACTGAGTTGATTTGTTTCAAACTTGTGATTTAATTTTTTAGGGTAAAAAGAAACCTAAACTGTACGAAACTATGCCGTCACCGATGGCACAACGAGTAGCTCCAACGATCAGTGAAGACTTGAAGAAGAAAATTCAAATGGCCGTAAAGAGTAAAGCCAATAGAATGAATAGAGGAGTTAAGAAAGAAAATATTGCCGAAGAGGTAAGTGAATTTGTGATAAATATTTTTGTTTTTGTCAACGTTTTTTTTTATAGGAAGAAGACGAATTTGATTCGATGGTGAAAAGCAAGAAAACGCTTAAAGATAAATTGGGTACCCCTGAAGAAATTGAAAAGAAAGTGAAGAAGAAAAAAGAAGGGGATGGGTTGAAACAGTCGAAACTCAATTTTAGCACCGGTAATTATTTTTAAATATTTTGTTGGTATCGATGAAAGAAAATTAATATTTTTTTTAGTAAATGGAACTCCTAAAAAGAAAGGTCGTAAGAAGAAAATTGGATCAGATTCGGAAGAAGAAATTGAAGCTGGATCAGGTTCGGACGTGGAATTCGCTTCATCCCCAAGTCCGGTGGTAAAAGAAAGAACTATGAATAGAAGAGCAGCTGCGAAAGTTATTAAATACGCCATTTCGGACGATGAAGAAGAGGCGTTTTCTGATAAAGAAGAAATACTGTTCGACAACGAAGCAGTTAAGGAAACTAATGATTATAAAGAGGTAATTACTAAGAAAATTTGTTTTATTTCACGGTATTCATTGTTTTATTTTTCTTTAGCTTCTAGAAAGTTCGGAAGACGAAACGAAACCTCCACCAAGACACGAGACGTCCGAAGACATGTTCGATAGTTTAGTAGGTAGAAAAAAAGAAGACGAAGAAAAAACCACGGAAACCAATAAACGAAAAAAAAACGAAGATTCCGATTCGGACTTTTCGATCAAAAAATCCAAACCCAAATGGGACAATTCCAGCGACGACGATGACCTATTCGAATCGGTGAAGGAGAAACCAAAACCGAAACCTAAAATTGCCAAACCCAAAGAAGATAAACCTAAAAAACCCAGACAAAAAAAGAAGAAAACCAGCGAGGACGAAGATGCGGCTCCCACCAAGAAACCTAAAGCTAAAAAGAAAAAGGATTATTCCGATGACAGCGATGAAAATAACGACGATAGCGATAACGAAGTTAAAAAAAAGACTGCTCCTAAAAAACCCACCGTTTTAGGTAAATTACTTGGAAACGAATAATTATGATGATATTTAAAATTCCTTTTTAGTTTCAGATAATGAAACTGATGATATTGTACAGATCAACGATGATACGCCGCCGAAGAATACGAAATCGAAGAAAAAGAACACCCCTTCCGAAGACGACGATTTTCCATTAAACGATTCCTTCCCCAAAAAAGGTAAGGGGAAGAAGAAGAAAGCGGTTTCTTCGGACGACGATTTTGACATTGCTAAAAGTGACATTGAAGAAGCAGATGTGGAAGTTACCGAAGTTAAAAGGCCGGCGAGGGCCGGGAGGAATGTTGCAAAGTCTAAATACACTTTCGATGATTCTGATGATTCGATTTAGGAATTTAGGAGAAGTATTTTATGAAAAGTAAGTATTGTACTGGTAATTTTAATGTTTAATGACACAGAGGGTAAAAAAGAAGAAATTTTGTAAAATTTTGAACGAGAAATAAAGATTTTAAGAGGGGCTGGAAATATGTTCATTTGAACTACTGTTGTAAGTTCGTTTTTGCTGTCAAAACAAACTAAATAACACAGCTTGCCCTAAATTTGACAGTTTATTAATATATGACAGTTGACGGGAGCAGTGTTGCGTTTGACCATCAAACATTCACGTAGAAGCTGCGAGATATAACAAGATGTGACGAATTGTAAAAATGGGATTAAAATAAGGAGAAATGGAAAAAGTATTTTGAAAAGTTCAATTCATAACAAATACTGACATTGGTAAGAAGATTAAAACCAAAGGAGAGACTGAGGACAAAAATAACTGGATTTAGAAAAAATATTGTAAATATGGAAACAATACTTTGTCATTAGATAAAAACTAGGCAAAATAAGAAAAATCCTGTTGGAGAAAAAAGAATTATCGAGTAGCGAGAAAAAACGGAAAAGGTTCATTTGAACTACTGCTGTATGTTCGTTTTTGCTGCACGGCTTGCCCTAAATTTGACAGTTTTTTAATATATGACAGTTGACGGGAGCAGTGTTGCGTTTTACCATCAAACATTCATGTAGAAATGAGTATATGAGCTGCAAGATACAAACAAGATGTGACTGGAACTGTAAAAATGGGATTAAAACCAGGAGAAATGGGAAAAGTATATTAAAAAGTTTAATTCATAACAAATACTGACATAGGTAAGAAGATTGAAACCAAAGAGAGACTGAGGACAATAATAACTGGATTTAGAAAAAATATTGTAAATATGGAAACAATACTTTGTCAGAAGATAAAAACAGAGCAAAATAAAAAGAAAACTTGTTGGAGAAAATTAAATTTGAAAATATAAAGATATATTCATTGAGTAGTGGGAAAAGACGGAAAAGGTTCATTTGAACTACTATTGTAAGTTCGTTTTTGCTCTCAAAACAAACTAAATAACACAGCTTGTCCTAAATTTGACAGTTTATTAATATATGACAGTTGACGGGAGCAGTGTTGCGTTTGACCATCCAACAATCACGTAGAAATGAGCATATGAGCTGCAAGATACAAACAAGATGTGGCTGGAACTGTAAAAATGGGATTGGAACAAGGAAAAATATATTAAAAAGTTTTAATTCATACCAAATACTGACATTGGTAAGAAGATTGAAACTAAAGGAGGGACTATGGACAAAAATAACTGGATTTAGAAGAAATATTGAAACAATACTTTGTCAGAATACAGAAACAAGGCAAAATAAGAAGAAATCCTGTTGGAGAGAAATGAAATTTGAAAAGATTTATCGAGTAGGGGTGAATAACGGAAAAGGTTCATTTGAACTACCGAAACCATACAGCTTAGCTATTACTTTAACACAATCTGTTTGTTTCAGGTCTGCGATTGGATCTGTACATATTAAAAATTGTGAATGTGTTTTTTCAACTGAAATTGAAGTCGCTTCCCTCCATTCGGTGCGGTAGATTTCAAATTTTTGAATTTATTTACTTTTACGATTACTTAACTTTTAATTTATTAATGATTCCAATTAGTGTATTTTATTATTATTATTATTTTACAAATAAATTAGTTTATTCGAGACCGACTGATTGGCTAGAATAATTTTGGCGAAGGTTCAAAAAGGCTGGAAAAGTTTATTGAATTTTTAACATTCTTTTAAGGAAAAAAATAGTTGGAACATTTTTGTTAACCTGTTGAATACTAATTTTCTGTAGCGTGGCGTACATCTCTTATTTATTTAAGACCGACACAATTTGAAGTTTGACATAAACATCAACGAACTGTCACTTGTCAGTAAATCGCAACGTTGTTACCATAATAACGAAATCAAGGTATTGTCAAAAGGTTTTTGACTGGCTAAACCTTATTTTTTGGTAGAAAAATTATTGATATTATCTGGTCGGTTTTAAAACATTATATTTTACGTCAAATCAATTTAATGGATTTATCCTGAAATCTTTAATTTCTTCATCCCATATCAACTTAACTATTTTATAAGTTTGTATATACATAATATTAGTTTTTAGTATAAATCATACTATTTATATAATAAAGGACACCAATAGTGTCAATTAAATGAACTTATTGATTTGCGCCTTCTATGCAGTCAGTATGTCTCTTATTTTATTTTATAAATAAAGAAAGATTGTTTTTATAGTTTTGTGTTTTTTTGTTCAATTTTTACCGTCCCAGTTTTTAACCATTTCACTGCGGGAACCATGAACCTTTACCTCCCCAGCTCGCTAGGCATGGCATGGCTGCGAAGATTAATAGGTAATGTGAAAGGACCGGGAGAGTGGAAGAGGAGGGTAATAGGTAAGACGGTGGAGCAGAGTATGTTGTATGACGCGGAAGTGTGGGGGTGAGAAAGCAGGAGTGAATGCGAGGTTTAGACCACTCCTGCGGGGGTGCAGAGAGGGATACTCCTGAGGGTGGCATACAGGACAGTGGGTGGACTGGCAGCAGCGGTGCTGTCAAAGATTACAGAATAAAAATATAAGATGTTTCACTCGTTCGAATTTATCGCGTAAAGCACCGATGCCGCTGGTGATTTACAGTACGTCGCTACGTCCTTACTTGCAATTAATTTGCCATATTATACGGGACGTCGCCCGTCGAGCGCTGTTATTTTAGAACGGTGTTTATAATTGGTTGTTCGTGTTATATATTTATGTTGTATAGATTTTTTAAATTTATTAATTAATTGTTGAAATGAGCAAAAAGTCATATTATTATTTTTCTCTTTAATAGCAAACCTTAAACACTAAATATTTTGTAATATTTGCTAATACAACATTACGGATTTATTTTTATAATAAGGATATTATATAAACAAGTACATTAAGCGAGAAAATACAAAAATTGAATTATATAGCTAACCAAAGGGGAATTGGTCAGTTCCTTTTGAACGAATTTACTAAATTTTCTTTTCATCATCCATGTAATCAATTTCCTTTCAAATATTATGCCAGTCTCTATACCAGAGTCCGTATATATTTTACTCTCAAATGTATATTGAAAGATTTGAAAAACTATATATTAAATTTAACACATAAACCAATCTCCAAACTTAGTTTTTTTACATTTATAAAATTTTTTAATAAAGGTATCCTGCAGCTGCTTCTCTTTTCACTGTTTTAACCTTGTAAATCCAAAAAATACGCGTTATTTAAAGATCAAAATTTAAGATTTAGTGGCCCTATTATTCTGGTGGCTAGTATATTTAATTGAATTTGTGATAAATATCTGATAGATTATCAATAAGTATCACAAAGTTACTAAGATAAAAGCTGTGAATTGATTCATTTTAAAAATTCAAGTTTATTTTTTACTTACCTTTTCAAATTCGTATCCCGAACATTTTTCGAAATAATTAACATTTAAAAATAAACCTTTGTGATAAAGAATCCTATTAATTTAAATATGTATATATTTCTCTAATTACCCCCGTATAGCTAAAATAAAATAAGCTTTTCGAACTTCTCTGGTATCCATCGGTCTCGTTATTGACAACAAAAGCGAGTAGTAAACATAATTTATGAGAGCGGCGTCCGTTTGGGACAGCAACTCGAATGAAACCACCCTGGAGTGAAAAATCTTATATTTTTATTCTGTAATCTTTGGTGCTGTCAAGGTTCTATCCATTGGACTTGATGGCTAGAGCCAGAAAGAAACGCTGAAGGGGTGCGACCAGAGATGAAGTACAGGAATGGATGGATGAGGAAATGGAGAGAAGGTGTGATAAGTATGAGGGCGCGCTAAAAGCAGCGATTGGGAGCAGGAGAAATTGGGTGGACCAGAAATTCGGGGAGGTGAACTACTCCTTGACGCAGGTGCTCACAGGGTAGGTTACCTCCACAAGATTGGGAAAAGAGAATCTGGAGTGTGCGAGAGATGTGAAGTGGAGGATGATGTGGGACATGTGTTTAGATGTTGGAACAACGAGGAAGTTTTGAAGAAGTTGGAAAATAAACTGGGAGAGGCGGTTGTTGGGAGAATATGGTGATTGTGTTGAGGGGCGAGGAGGAATGGATGGAGATAAGTGGCGTAGTAGAGAGCATGATTAGGGAAAAAGAAGGACTCGACATGGCATGTGAGAGGTAGGAGTGATAGAAGAGAGAAGATGACGGAGAGTGTGTGAGGGACCGCCGCCCGTCTTGGAGTATGCTAGGGTAGTGATTCCAAGGCGGGAGTAACGGCGAGTTTGAGGTGGGTTTGGTTGGTAGGCATTCCCGGGGGGATGAGTCCAACACTGTCTCGGTACTGGTTAAGGACCCATTCGAATATATGTTCCCCATCTCGGCCCGAAAAAAAAAATCGTAAAACGTAATGAAAATTCGGTCGGGACACGGTGGAGCATGAATAAGCCTTTGGTCGCAATAGACAGTTGATACGTAGGCTCGAATGTCAGAAACATGGAAACTATATCCATGGTGAGGGAATTTACGAATGTGAAACGAAAAACGTTTTTATTTTGCGTACAGCACGAGTCAAAATTATGAGAAAAAACCCAAATAAAATTAATTACACCTTAATTTTTTTTAAATAAAGTAGAAAATTTAAAATTGCTTGTACATATTTCAGGTTTTTTGTTTTATTTCACTGATGATATCTTCTAAAAGTAATCCATCCTCATGGTTCTCTTGATTGTTTGTTATGAAAATAGTTACTCTTAGCACATATGCCCGATGGAAAAATTGACCTGAAAAAGAATCCTATAAAATTTTTTCAGTGTATCATACTTTTAACAGTGGTCTACTCAAATTTCAGCTTAATATTCATAGTTTTGTGACTTGTATGATTTTTCAAAGATGTTATTGTTTTTTTTCACCATGCAACTATATAGTAACAGTACAGAAATGAAAAACTTACTTGAGTTAATCTTGAATAATAGCATTGAATTTACACGAAAAGATTCCGACAATGAATTATAACCCAATAGAGGCAGGTTAGAGTAAGTTCCGTCTTCTTTACTTTGAGTAATCAAACATTTTGAAGTGATATTGCTTAGAAGGTCCATTATTTTCATTCGAATCCTCACTAAATTTGGTTTACCTTCTTTATTGACGGATTTGCAATAATTTTTCAGTAATTCTTGTCTAAAATATTCAATGAAACATATTACACTTATGTATTAATCAAAAGTAAAAAAATGCTCTAAACATTCAAATAAGATAAGTTCTATTGGGAAAAGTAGAATTCGATAGATGGCGCTCTGAAATGTCGATGTCATCTTAGCAACGAGAAAAACAAATCAGCTGCCGTATAAGCCCTTTGATATTTAAGTGGTTTTATTTTGCTGTTTTAGTTATTTTCATTGTGTGTTTTGTAAAACTTTTGCTTTTTCTTTGATTGTGCTTTAGTATTTTGTGTTGTTAAACTTAATTTTGACACCTCTAATTATGTAACTGTTATTTCTTATGCTTATTATAAAAAATGCAAGTACAAGTAGGTCGTAGGTAAAGTATAGTACGTAACTCGTGTTGTAAAGCATTTCCACTTTTCCATTCGTGCGTAAAATGCTTCTTACCACACACGTTACGTAATATACTATTAATACCGACTTATTTTCTCTTTGATCTGCAGTGAAAAAAAAAATAGCATAACCTCTTCCATAATATTATTACCACAGAATACACCAGCCCAACAAGAAACGAAAGACGGCGTAAATCGTTTGATGTTTTAGGGGCAAAATTTCGGGACCTTCGAACTGACGTTGACAGATAACGGATCAAGTTACACTGAGAAATTGTTCAAAAAATGTAAATTAAATGTTAACTACACGCAAAAAAGTGGAACCAAAGAATCTCAAATAATAATTGTTTATTTTTATGACTTGTTTCGACAAAGTTTTAATTGTTCAACCCAATTTATGAATTGTTTAAGTTAATTCAACAGCTTAACAAATATTGTGAAGAATATATTAATATAAGTTTTAGCTTCTGTTTTTGGAGTAGGTACCATCCATTATTGAAAATCATGAGCTATTGTTTAACCGAATGATTCTTATTTTCTATATTGTTATCGAAATTATATGTGTAAATATGTTTTTATGTAGCACTGGTGTAAGATAGGGTGTCTAAAAACTAATACAATAATAATAGATTATATATTTATAATATCAGTTTATAATAGAATGAATTTCAGTAAATGAAGATAAAAAATTACAATAAGTATGGTGCTTGAATATAAAATTTTTATTATTTATATATTTAAAAGTTACACTTCACCAGATTCTGAAATAAATTTTACACCCAAAGAAAATGTACTGATATCTGTGACAACGAAGTTATAAAAAAGAAGCGACAGTAAACTTTTCTCCATAGATATCGAAGTTTTGTTGTGTTTTTCAATTATTCATCCATCACTTGAATGACAGCCACGAATTGCACAAGTTTTTGGCGCCATTACTAATAAATGTAATTTTTTAAATAAATTTTATCGTTCAAAACACTTAAAAATATGTAAATAATCAAGAAGCTTACAACAAAGAAAATTCCTTGGTAAACAATAAAATCACATGTCATTGACAGACAACGGGCTTAAAACGGCGACTGTCAGACATGCGCACTCAGAAAATGAATTGTAAAATAGCACAAGCTTCGTTTCTTCTTGGAATGGTGTATTCTGTGATATTACCTCAGAAATGATGACAGTTGAGTTAAATGGAAAAACGCAGTTCGTTTTACGATTTTTGCGACAGTTACAATTTTTTCCGCCAGAGGTCTCATTGAATTCTACTCCGCCCAATACACGGCAAAAGCAGCCAACCTGGCCCCATATGTCATAACGGCGGAGGCCAAAAAAACGAAATAAGAAGAAAAGCATCCGAAACCAAAAATGACATAAGTTTAGGGTATTTTAAATCTTACAGTTGATAAAAAATCACTAATGTCTACCGTCAATATGTATCATCCACGTAAGACAAAAACATAAAATACTTCAACCTAGAATTGTAACTGGGATTGGAGAGAATGTTTTAAGTTACGATGCGGTTAAACTGCAGAGGGCACTGATCATCCACAATCGTAATGTCAAGATGTCAAAATGGAAAGAAAAATAAACAAACCACGTAAAAAGCTTTGTTGTGTTCCGTTTTGCTTAGACAAAACGAGTGCTTAACATCGGTTTCCAAAACGCGAACCTAAAGTATTTGACTCCTGGGGACCTATTCTCAGCATATGCAAATTTGCATTCGCATATAACAATTTACGAATGGCTACATGCGCATTCGTAATGAATATTGTATTCTTTCCTATTCGCATACGTGGTTCGCAAGTGTTTACGAACGGTTAGCTAAACACACTCGCGTAAACATGGCAATACAGCATTAGCACATGCTGTGGCTCAGCTGATGTTTATCAACTCCCCTGACGTACAATATTTAAAATTTTCGGATTATACCCAATTTTACCCTCGTTTTATCGTTTACTGCTAGAAGTGTTTTGTTGGTTCCAAGGGAAATTATTTGAACTCAGATCTGATTTTTGTTAATTCTAGCATACAAGAATAATGGATATTAATAAAGGTAAATATAAAGGCATCTTGCAAACTGCTATAGGTATTTTGAGATCTCGCCGTCTTTCATAAATTCGGGGTGCTCTCTCTTCAGCATCTAATGCTTGGATTAAAAGCAAGTGAACAAACTGTGCAGCCATTTATTCAATGACGAAAAGCCTTACAAAACTAACTCGAAAATTGAATAGATGAGGCTTTTACTTGATGTAGATCCATAGTAAATTACGAAATCAAACAACTTTATTTTGTTAAATCTACATTATAATCAACTTTAAGTTGTGACGCGTTTCGCTAACACAGTATAGCTTTTTCAAACGAATGGAGGTATAATAATTAATTATTGTTTGATTTCATGAACTAACTCGAACTCAAAATCACGAATAATTTGTAATACACCCATTGACATATATGTCAATGAATACACCATACACTTTAAAACATATACAAAAGCGAGGTTATGTATGGCAAATACGCATTCGTATATGTGATTCACTTAAAATATCCCGCTCGCTGCAATTTCGAATGATACATACGCATGCGAACCAATTGCGAATGTTCAAAAATAGGAACCTTCGCCTTTATAAACATTACGTATGCGTATCTCAACATTCAGCAGCTGAGAATAGGTCCCCTTGGTTGAGAAATATTAATAATGTGAAGTTACACTGCATGCCTTCAAAACAAATATACCAAAATTCCCGTGTTTGTCTTAGACATTTCAGTGATGACTGTAAAGTACCAGGAAAAAGGCTGAAAAGAAAAGCTGTTCTCACTTTATTCATTCCAGGTAATTACCTAAATTTAATATTAGGTGCAAGTCTATAGGTTAAATAATAATTAGAATTCTCCTTATATGCTGTAAAAAATACTAATACTATTTCAAGAGGAGATTTCCAAAATTCATGAATACTAACAAGGATTCAACATTTGTTTATCCTATAATGAAAGCAGCTATATCAAATTTTGTTCTAAAAAAACGCTTTCAAAGGAGAAGACACTATAGAAATGAGTATAGGTACTTCATACGTGACCCTCCTTGTTGAATTGTTTAGAACTAGATGCCAGACCACATGGATGAAAAAATGACAAAAAATACTTATAGGAATGAAAATAGCAGAATATTGGGAAATAATCTAGTTAGGTAGTATGTTGTGTGTTATGTATACGTATGTGTGTTAAAAATGTTGTTATTATCACTAAATAAATATTCAATTCCCCAAAGTCTTTTTATTTAAAGTATTCGTCTTTCACCATATACTTTCTCCTAGAGACACAAATTATATTTTGCAAACTTTACCATCTGCAAAAATGTTGCATTATGTTGCCTTAACTCTTACTCTGCTGCACAAGTTTTTTAGAAATAAATTGACTTTTTACCCAAAGAACACAAAAGCAGCTTTTATGAAAACATGAATTATAACTTATAGTATTTCACCAAATCTTGCATCAACAAGAGTTTTTCAAATATTCTCTCATGATCAGCTCTGATGCAAGATTTGGCGAAATATTATCAGTTATAATTTTATAAGCAGCTGAATTTTGTGTTCTTTAGGTAAACAGTCGATTTATTTTTTAAAAAGATAACATTCTCCATCAACTTGATATTTAAAATTCCCGCTGAATTTTATAGTTCCTGCGGCCAAACTTCAGATGGCAGTTAAAATTGTAGTCACTGCTGACAACATAGGAGTTACAATTCTAGGTTGAAGTATTTTATGGACAAAAATAAGAGATTAGTTAACGTTAAATGTATAATATTTGCCAAAAGAAAATCAAATTTTCAGTGGCTGACGGGTTAACTTTTGACATCATAACCTATCCAACAATAACCCTAAATTTCTTTCACCACTTACCTTTCCAAAAATGTAAGTTCTGCCAAATTTATTTCACCCAATTGTAAACCGTCGATTATATGAAGACTGTACTGCACACTTTGAGAATTCTCGTTATCGTTCACTTCTACAACGCACTTTTCGTTAACGAATTCTCCATACACGACGGTTCCATTACACAACTGTATATTTTTCATTTTTATCCATTTTCCTTTTTGTAACCTATAAACTTTTCCCATAACTCCTAAAATAGAGTCCAATTTGAGGTTTTACTGAATTTTAATTTAAAATATGTCAAAAAACTAACTTAAATTGAAGAAATAATATTTACCTGCATAAAAATTACAATTATTTGTTTTTTGAGAACTGTATAGAGGAAAGTAATACCAATCCTCAATATCTGAGATCAATTTATTAAATGCTTGTATGTGGTCCACTATTCTTGAATCTACTGCAATAATTTCTGCAACAATTACAAAAATTACTGTACTTTGGTGACATTTGAGAGTTAACTACTTTGAACCTGATTGCAGCGCCACTTAGCTAAACCTATTGTGAATCTAAACCATCTAAGTTCATAAAATGTACAGAAGAATTGTAAAATATTATTACCTGGTTTTTCAATTACTAAATTCATCAGTTGAAGAGCACTGATTTGAGGTAGAGGTGTTCTCGGTTTATCAGGTATCTTCCAGAACTCAAGACATTTTTTTCTCAATTCATCCTGTCGAAACTCCAACAAAGTTGGGTTCCGACAAAAAGCTGCCAATTTTTTCAAACCTAATGTTTGTTTTAAAGCTAAACTGGACAAAAATTAAAATGGTAACGTCTCTTTTATCAAGTGGGATAGTTACTTACTTCTCGTTACTGTTCACTATGTATGTATAAAAAGTTTGGTCAGTTTTTAAAACTTGTAGTGGTACTATTTCCAATACATCTATCTCTTCGTTATCTTTTATTTCCCATAACCTTTTAACTATTATCCAAAGATGATTTTTCACTTCTTCATAAAAAGAATCTCGTTTCAGATTTGAACAAACCAAATATCTTTCAGAGTTTGCAGGCCTCGAAGAGTTTGGTTTGAAAATAGACACTGTAATATTGGAAATACAATGAAAAACTAATTTTATTACCGATCTGTAAAAGAGTAGGATAGCAAATTTATAAATAGGAGCTATTTTACGACATGTTTTTTAAGCAACGCCCCCCTGTCACCTGTCAATGCATGATAAAACTGTTTCTACTAACCTTTTTCAAAACATTGGTATATTAGAAATATCAGTCCAACACTAAATGGAGTGAACACGTCAAATAATTTTGTTACAAAATGTCCGTGACTTCTAACAATTTCCAGAGCTACCAGACATTGGCAAATATAAATTCTTTTGGAAAGAATTTCTTGAAAATTTTCATTACCGTCTACAGAAAAACCCTGAAATAAGAATTAATAAAAGAAAAAAATGGTTTTAGGCTAAATGTGTTAATTACCCCATCAGACATCATGAAATGAACACCTTCTTGGTCAGTTTCGTTTAACACTTTTTCCTTAAAATCCAAAATGTTTTCCGGAGAACAAACGTTTCCATCGTCATCTTTACCATAAAGTGCTTGAAAGGTAGCCCCACTAGCACAAGTCGATTCATTGAGTTTAAAATCATTTTCAATTTTTAAAGTTAATCCAAATCCTTTAAAAAACCACTGTTTTCGCCATAATATGTATTCGGAGAAACCTCCTGGGCCTGCACAAACGTCAGCAAAGTACATTGGAGGTTTATGGTCTTGAAAGTGTTCCTTGAAAATACCTACTTTATTATATACAAAATTTAGTCAAACACTATTTTAATTTGTCCTTTACTTACATTTTTGTCAATATCTGTAAACATAAAATCTGTTGCAGCATCAATGTTTGCCATTTTTAATGCTGCTCTGTTCATAAAAAACATAGATCGAATCTTTTCAAAGGGATTTGATTTTGCTCTTGCTTGACATAATTCGTAGATATCCATTTCATCAAATATATTCTAAAAACGAAATAAAAAGATTCATGTACACTTGCTTAGTAAAAAAAACATTCAAAAATTCCTAAAAAGCCTATTACCTTTGCCTCAACAACATTGTGAAGTATTTTTTCATCACAAAATTTGCATTCGCTTTTAAAATCATTAACAGGTTGTCCTTCTTTTATCCACATTATCATTTCTTCTTTGGTACAGTCTACAGTGTGGTTGTTTATTAACCATGATAGTTCTTCCTTTACATTTACCTCCTAAAAATATTTTAGATATTTCTGTAATGGTTTAAAAATTGTGCCAACCAATTTTAAATTATAAAAAATGTTACTCTTACCTCCAATGAAAAATCCCATTTCTCATTTGCATCTTCAATATTTCTCATTTTCAAACCTAATCCCTTTTTACCTAATTGGTAATTAACATCTATGGTTTTAGTAATTCCTTGTTCACTTTTTCCCAAACCAGATCCTTTCTTGTACCCCATTTTTTGCTATGGAAATAGATTTTTAAATTTCATGTTTGGTTTTAAAGTGCTTAAAAATTTATTTATAAATACTATTAATTATTACCATCATCCGTAGAGCTTTATCATTAATATGCTGGTGATTAGATTCATCATTTGGGGCTCCAGAGGGGAAAATAGGATCGTAAATATTTAGATTTTGGCACTCCATACTCAAGTTAACGTCACAATCTGAATTACCTAAATTGTTATTTGTACTGAATCGTTTATAGCAATCCATTAAATACTACTTATAATATTACTAAAAATCTCTATATAAATTAAATAAATAAAAAAATTAAGGTTATAATCATAATTTAAGTCATTGGCCAAAAGAAAGAAGAGCGAAACATAGAGAAATATAATTTTGTCTTTGGAGCGAAAAGAAGAAAATTTGTTTTGTAGCCTGTTGCCCTGTTAGGATTATTTACCCACAAATTTAAATCAACTTAAAAACAGATCAAAACAAACGATAAATCAAAATATATACAAATTGACGTTTACATGAACTTTTTATTATGTAATTTTCCATGTCCAAGACAAAAGTTGTAAAAGTTGAAAGAGTCGATGAAGAATTACAAAGCTTACAGCTCGATAGACCCACAGCCGGCAAAGTAAGTGCTAATTGCTATACGTTTAGAAGTTAATAGGTACATAGATAACTCAATATTTTCTAGTCTCCAGCACAAATCCTAAAACATTCAGTTGATGTACAGTATGACAATAGGCCCATAGAAAGAAGTCTCTATATCCTCACGTAAGTTGGCTTAAATTATGAGTTGACTCAACTAAAACCTATTATAAAAAATCATGAACATTTATCAAAGTAGATATCCTTATGTATTTCACATAAATTTGAATTTTTGATAGTTATATAAATATAACCATTGTCTTAGACAATGATATAACAGTAGAATTGGTCTTTTGCTACATAAGCATTGTAGACATCCTGACATACTTTTAACTTTGACATTTGAGTAAAGTAAATTATGTCATGTATCTGTATTTTGATCTAAATTAATTGTTGGTGTTGGTTATGATCAAAAAGGAGAACAATGCATTGCAATAATGGAAACTGATGTAGTTGATGATTCAAAATATTTATTATGGCAAGATTTATATTTGTAACTAATATGCTTATATAATCTATTTTTAGTTAATTGATACTTTTTCCAGGAAAGGGGATGATATCCAAAAGCTTAGCGTTATCCAAGCACTTCCATCGCTATTACAAACAGATCGCAATGGTACCGTCAGTAGAATATTACCGAAAATTCAACAAGAACTACCAATCAATTCATCATCAGAGTTTCACTTGGTTACAAGTAAAATGTTTAAAGTTCTCATTGAGATGAAACTTGACATGAATTTAATGCGTCCAGTTTTTCAAGGTATAGATAGTAAAGATCCTGTTGTGGCAAGTGCTTGGAGTGAAACTTTACTTGAAGTCATAAATTGTTTATCAGAACAAATGCTCAAAGTTGACGTAAGTTATTTTATTTAAATTAATTGGAATGTTGAATATTATAATTCTTGTTACAGGTACTGCCGTTCGCAGTAAAATTGTCACAATTAAATCGACCAACTTTTTATAGAATAGTTTCATGTAAAATTCTTGGACAAGTTGCTATACATCCAAAAATAACAGCCTTTGAGTAAGAATAATTGTATAATATTGAAATTTTCAGTACTTTTATTAATTATTTTAGAGTGAAAAAAGATATTGTGCCATTAACTCAAAGTCTATGTCAAGATTGTATGTATGAAGTTAGAGCAGCCATGTGCTCTGAGCTACCTAATGTAGCAAAAGGTTTAGCTAATGAACTAAACGTAAAAATATGTCTATTACCATGTTTAGTTGAATTGTCAAGTGATGAAAATTTACAAGTCAGAGCTGCTGCTGTAGATGCTGCAGTTCTCCTTATACTTTGCTTAAATGCAGGTTAATTTTTACTCAAACAAAATTTAAAAAAATCTTATAAATGTAATTTTTAGAAACAATCACATCAACAGCAATACCATTAGTGAAACGTCTTTGTATTCAATGCGGTAAAGAAGGAGATCTAACGTTTCCATCTGTAGCAAAAATTTACGGCAGCTTACTGATTAATTTACAGGTTTACTTATCAGATGGCGACCGAGTATGGTTCTTGGACAACTACAAAGAATTATCGCACAGAGGATTGTCGATAGCTAATGAAGATGTAGAAATTGACCCAGGAATGGTATATTTTTGCTTAAAATTTGTTTCAAATTATAATATTACAGTACATATTTTTCAGTCAGTGACGTGCAGGGAATATTGTGCGATTAATCTTCCAGCTGTGACTTATTTTGTTGTCAATTTTATAAAATCGGAGATAAACAAATGGTACTCAATTTTCAAGGATTTAGCTGGAGATCCTTGTTATATAGTGAGAAAAACAGTTGCTGCCTGTATACATGAAATTACTAAAATATTAGGTAATCTACTATAATTGAATTATTTATTTTTTTATATTCAACTCTTTACGGCGGGTATTATAAACATGTCTTGAAGTTAACTTTGAATTTTACAGTCAAGTTAAGTTTAGGTCTTAAAATGTCAGTTTTCTTCTTCTTTATCCTTTATTGGGTAATATCAAAACTTCAGATTTATAAGTTTTATTTAAAAAAAACGAAGAATAGCCTGGAGCATAGAGAAATATTCTCTATGGCATAGAGTTTTTGCATTTTTACTTTAGTTTTATGGTCTAGTTGGAACTTTAGTTCTTTACGCCAGGTTATGTTTGAGCGACCAGGGGTCGCGACGCGAAAGATCTGACTGTTACGCGTTACGTTACGCTACGTTATGTTACATTGCTTCGTTATGTGCCTTGCTTTTGCGTGCTTGTGCCTCCTTAGTCTTTCTCTCGTTTACGAAGCAGCGATTCATAATAATAAATATGGTCCTGCCCGGATTCGAACCCGGGCCGCCCGCGTGCAATGCGAGCATTCTACCACTGAACCACCGATGCTATATTGAAATTCTATGCAAAGCTGGTATTCGCAGTGCTAGTGCTCTACTTGAATTTGTTCGGGTAAATTTTTACTATTATTTTTTTTTGCGCGATTAAGGGGTCTAGCTACTTTTCGAAATACAGGGTGTTGAAATTTTGAAAACTTGAATGTTTTAATTCGATAACTTTAAAATGGATGGATAAATTGATTTGACATTTGGCAGGTAGTTTTTAAATGTAAAAGGGCATATTTTGAAAGAAATTGTAGTTTGTGCAACTAGTGTGGATATGATGGCCATATCGCACGAGGACGAAGATGGAGCACGACGCCGTAGGCGGAGTGCTCAATCGTTCAAGTGCGATATGGACAATCCACACGAGTCGAGCAGCATATTTTTTCTACGACCCACTTAGGAAAAAATCTAGAAAATAAAAATTTCTATAAACTGTAATATAACTTCAAATTAAAAATTTAACAATTCAATTTTGTTTCCACTAATTTTGTGGTAAACGAATGTCCAATTTGTATAATGCTACGTTTTCCTTTTTTAAATATACGATGCTGTTATAAGTAGATGTTGCCAGTCGGACTCCCTCATGGAGGGTACCGTACCATTATCTATAATAATGAATATTCTGCTAAATATTTCAAACGTCTACCTGTTGTCGTTATTAATATCAAGCAGAATGATTATTTAAAAATGAAATTAACAATAAAAAAAAATTCCTCGCGGGGAATCGAACCCGGGTCTACCGCGTGAGAGTCTGGTGTGCTTACTACTCAACCACCAAAGAATATGCAAATTGTTTATCTATAGCGTCAGATGTATTACATAACTTTTGCTTAAAAGGAACTAAAGTTCCT
>CAJUYG010004000.1:0-18354 GCA_910591675.1 Galerucella calmariensis | reverse complement strand
CCTTAGCCTACTCCTTGGTAGTTCAGTGGCTGCCCTGGCGTGTCCATTAGTCCATCCTGTTGGGGTTTTCCTCTTAATTGAGTGAAAGAAACACCACTTGCGAATATTTAACTAAATATATATTTTAAAAATTATATGCGTTAGACAAGCAGCGAAATTAGTAATGTCAATTCGACAGCTGCGTTACATACATGATTATAATTCTCTAAATCTAATAATGAAACTTAACATATTCGGCCCTCTTGAAAGACTAGGCTTAGAATTTCAACATTAACACTTAATTAAACTTTACAAAATGTCGTCAAAATAATATATAAACATGGACAACATTCATTTCACTTTAGTCAATTGGGAGCATGGCAATCTTTGTAACTGCTCTCTTAAATGTGCCATTTCTCATTTTTAATGATACCACACGAACAACACCGTCCCTTCCTGGGTGAAGCTCCAATATTCTACCCAAAGGCCAGCACATCGGAGGGACGTGATCTTCTTTAACTAGAACTAATGCTCCAACATCAATCCCAGCAGCACTGCTATCAAATTGCCACTTCGTTCGTTGCTGAAGGTAATGAATATACTCCTTACTCCAGCGTGACCAATAGTGTTGTCCCATAAGCTGAAGATGTCGGTATCTTCTAACGAAATTGACCTTATCTTCTAATAAATTTTTCTCAGGTAAGGCCGTGAGCTCTTGACCAATCAAAAAATGAGCCGGAGTGATCGCTTGTAGGTCGTTGGGATCGGAGGAAAGAGGGACAAGCGGTCTTGAGTTCAAAATTGCCTCAATTTGAGTGGTTAGAGTATAAAACTCTTCGTAATGTGGGCGAAAATTATTTAAAATACGTTTTAAATGATGTTTACAAGATTTTACCGCGGCTTCATGAAGCCCACCAAAATGTGGAGACTTCGCAGGCATGAATCGCCATTCTATATTGGACGACGTTAAATAATTTTGGAAATTACCAGATTCAGTTAACCTTTGGATTGAGATTAATTCATTTTTTGAACCTACAAAATTCGTAGCATTATCGCTGTAGATACGTGTGCAAAACCCTCTTCTTGAAACAAACCTCTTCAATAGGCTTAAAAAACCATCACTCGTCAGATCGCAAATTACTTCAATGTGAACAGCTTTAGACACAAAACAAACAAAAATGCATACATAACCTTTGATCACTTTGTTTGACCTAGCTTTGCTATCTCTCAATTCAAATGGACCTGCGTAGTCCACAGCAACCGATAAAAATGGACGGGACGGAGTAATACGAAGCTTGGGTAAATCACCCATTTTTGGAAAAATTATTTTTGGTTTGGTCTTAAAGCAAATTACACATTTTCTAATGTACGATTTCACAACTTGTTTGCCATTGAGCGGCCAATATCTCTGCCTGACGTGCGATAGCGTACCCTGAAGACCAGAATGTAGTGTACGTTTATGTTCACAATCAATGATAAGCTGCGTAAAGACATGTTTAGCAGGAAGAAGAATGGGATGTTTTACGTCGTACGGAAAGTTTGAGAGTTTTAATCTACCGCCGATCCGTATGATACCATGCTCGTCAATGAAAGGCGACAAAGACTTGAGTTTGCTCCTAATAGAAATATTATTTTTATGCTTAAGCTCGTAAAGTTCTGATGAAAAGCATTGAAGTTGAATTAACTTCACTAAAAATAACTCTGTTTGCTGGATTTCAGAGGAACTTAGTTTTCCATGTTTTCGATACTCCTTTGAAACCTTGAGATTGTTAAAAAATCTTAAGCAGTACGTCAATACCCTAAGTAATTTATTTAGGCTCGAAAATTGCTCAAGAATATCTAAATTCAAGTCGATTTGTGTTACACATGATACTCCCTTTTGTAGTTTGAATTCGGGAATATTATTATTATTTGATCGTGAAAAGTTACAAATATTTGAATTATGAGGCCAATCATTGTACTCCCTAAAAAAGCTGGGTCCATGAAGCCACAACTTAGAACTGACCAAAAGCCCTATACTGGCTCCACGGGAGATTATATCAGCAGGATTTTGTTCTGATGAAATATAATTCCAATCTTCAATATGCGTTAGTCGTTGAATTTCAGCAACCCGGTTAGCCACAAATGTTTTCCAACATCTGGGTTCAGCTGCGATCCAGGAAAGTACAATTGTGGAATCTGACCACAAAAACGTTTGATCTATATGAATATTTAAAGCTTCTTTACTTTTTAAGATAAGTTTGGTCAATAATACTGCTCCTAAGAGTTCTAGACGAGGCAAAGAGAGGGATTTTAGCGGACTTACTCGAGACTTAGCGCATAATAAATGGCTCTCGATAGTATTATCTATGTTTATAGAACGTACATAGATACAACATGCATATGCTCTTTCGCTTGCATCTGAAAACCCGTGCAATTGAATAACTTTTGGTTGTTGGACTAATACATGTCGGGGAATTTGCATTAAACCAACACGAGATATTTCATTTTTCAAATCCAGCCATTCTGAAAAAAGTTGCTGTGGGATGCTTTCATCCCAATCGATTTTTAATTGCCATAGCTTTTGAATGATTAGTTTTGCTCGAATAGAGAGGGGCCCTAGTATGCCTAGGGGGTCAAAAATTTTTGCTACAAACGAAAGTATAGTTCTTTTAGATACCGTTTCCTGATTTGGGACAATATTTTTAGAGTTATACTCAAATTTGTCTGATCTAGGGATCCAAGATATCCCAAGTGTTTTGACACTTAAGTCATCCGAAATTGCGTATTCGTTACCTTCAAGATACTCCTGCTGGATATCATCAAGAACTTTACGATCATTAGATTGGAACTTCCTCAATTCAAATCCAAATTTCGAAAAAATTTTACAAAGATTACGTCTCATATTTATCAGTGAATTGATATCTGATGATCCCGTTAAAATATCATCAACATAAAAATCCTTTGATATTACGTTACTCTCCAGTGGGAATTCTTTTTCAATAATTGATGAAATTTCTGACAAACAACGAGTGGCAAGAAAAGAGGCTGAAGCCGTGCCATATGTAACAGTATTCAACTGAAAATGCTTCACTTCTTCACATGGTGAGTTACGCCAAACTATTCTTTGTAAATCTCTTTCATCCTTATGGATTAATATTTGGCGATACATTTTTTTTAAATCACCTATTAGAACGAAATTATGTTGTCTAAAGCGAATAACAATCGAGAATAAGTCATCTTGAATTGTAGGGCCAACCTTAAGTACATTATTTAAGGATAAATTTGTAGAAGATTTGCAAGCAGCGTCAAAAACAACCCTTAGCTTTGTGGTGGAGCTATCAGGTTTTTCAACGCTGTGATGGGGAATATAGTATATGGGAGTTTTTGAAACATGATCTCGAGATATTTCAGACATGTGTCCAAGATCATTATATTCCTGCATGAATGCCCTATAGGACTTTCCAAGTTCTGGGTTTCTTGATAGTCGCTTTTCGAGAGAATATAATCTGTTAAGAGCAGATTGTTCAGAATCACCTAAGTCCTTGAAATTATCTTTTAATGGGAGCTTTACGATGAATCTACCAACTTCATTTCTAAATGTATTTTGTTGAAAATGATTTTCACAGTCCATCTCCTCCTTAGACATTATTGTGCGCAAATTTGATTTTACTTCTTCTACCGTCCAAAATTTCTCCAAGATGTTATCTAAAGAACTTTCTTGACTAACAAAGCAGTTTGATAACATTGCATCAACCTTGTGCGTTCCTTGAGCGTTTGGGACATTCCCACTTACTATCCAACCAAGTAGGGTTTTTTGCAAAATTGGATAATTTTTACCCAATTTAATTTGCCCGATACAAAGAAGCTCATAGAACACTTCGCAGCCCAAAAGCATATCTATCTCCGTTGGAATATTAAATTTAGGATCTGCTAAAGATAATTCTGAGGGGATATTCAATTTTGATAAATCAAAATAGTTTTGAGGAGAAAATTGCGTTATAGAAGGTAATACGAGAAAATTTAATCTGGACTTATAACCAGAATGTTGAGACGCTAATGAAATATTGACTCGACGTGATATCTTAGTCTTAATTTGATTTATCCCTATAATAGGAACATTAACCTTCACAGTTTGTAAATTTAATTTTTTCAACATGGCAGAGGTCACAAAATTTGATTGTGAAGCAGAATCGAGTAATACCCTACAAGGTATAATGTTTTTATCTGCATCATAAACGTTAACGATAGCTGTAGATAATAAAGTAAAGGAATTTGTGGAATTTTGACAAGTAACAGATGTTATTGGCCTTTCTTCTGATTCCACATGTGATCCATTTATATTTTCCGAATTCGAATTCTCGAATCCTGTAACATAATTTTCTGGAGAACGAGTCTGAAGAGAACTGTGATTACTACTCGAATGTTGGCGATTGGAACTTGTAGTTGAGACTTCTTGGGGTCGATGGAGCAAGGTTGCATGCTTTTGATGGCATTTTTTACAACTAGATGAACGACAGTCTGAAGGTTTGTGCCCATATCGAAGACAATTTGTGCATAAATTCATTTTTCTAACCTTATCTAAACGGTCTGACACGGATAGTTGTTTAAATTTATCGCATAGGTAAATGAAATGAGCTGCCTTACAAAAAGGGCATTTGGGACGATAAGTTGCTTCAGAGGAAACAAATGATTTTGACTCATTAGTTCTTTTCGAGTTTGAAGACATTTTAATATCCAATGCCTCCAAAATTTGACATCTTTGCATCAAAAACTCATTAAAGTCTTCCATTTTTGGAGAATCCAGAGATTTACAATGAATTTCCCATTCGCGTTTAGTACAAAAATCCAATTTTGAAACAACAATGTAAATTAAAATTGTATTCCATTGGTGGACATTTTCGCCCAAAGACTCCAAAGAACGATAATTTTTGAAAAACGAATTTGATAAATGCCGTAACGATGTGTGCGATTCTTTGACCAACGTGGGTAACTCCATTATTTCTTTTAAATGTGAATTAATAATAATTTTTTTATTTTCATATCGTTTTTTTAAAAGATCCCAGGCGATACCATAATTTGCATCAGTAGGTGTTAAGGATGCAATTAAATGTTTTGGCTCACCCTTAAGGGACGATTCTAAATAATAAAATCGCTGAACATCAGATAAAGTATTATTATTATGAATAAGAGCAAGAAACGTATCACGAAATCTCTGCCAATCACCGTAAGAACCGCTAAAATCAGGCAAAGTCATTAATGGTAGCTTAGCACGAACATTTGGCAAGGTTGTGCTATCTAAAACACTGCTAGATGATGCCATTGCCCCGACTCGCGCCTGTGCCACTGATTGTCTATCAGAAATATGCAAATCGAGAATTTTATGCGCTGTAGCTAATGCTTCAAAATATCGACTCTCAAAAACATCTCTCTCGGATGAATTTTTTTCCTCATCGTAATTATCAGGGAAATCGCTTAATAACAATTCTTCAAATTGCGTCTGTATAGTTTTAAATTTTTCAAGAATAGGCTTTATAGTTTCGTATCGTATTTGTAAGAGTTCAATGAAATTATTTACATCGGTTTTAGATAAAAACGTTTGGAAACGCGTTAATTCTGATTTGATTTGAGTTCTACTGTTTTTTAATCGCTTTAAATCGAATTCAGCACTAGCTGAAAGGTCATCACCGGCCTCTGACATAATGCTTGCTTTCTTTCAACTACTTACAAAAACTAAGCTTGAAATGCTATATCGCTTTTTTAAATACAATAAGTTACCAAATTACACGATAATAATATCAAGAAGAGGTTAATGCTAGACGTTTTCTTCTACAGAAACAAATCCTACGAGGATATAAAAACAAATTTATAAAGTAGCGTGTGAATCGTGAGTTATTGAGTTATTATGTAACGGTACACTTATGCATTGAAGACAATAAATGATACTAAGATTTATATGATTTGCGTTGAAGACGTAATTCACTAATTTTCTGCCCAGTATTTACGAGAGACACATTTTGTCTGAATATTAAAGATATCGTGACAATTTTAAACACTAAGACGAGAAAATAGGGACACGATTTTGGGTGGAATAAATGGAAAGGACTGACCTTTTTCGCGCGATATCAAGACTGGATGCTGCTTGGCTCGAGTGAATCGTGGCTAAACTGGATCTATCCACGTTCGAAGGACCAATTATATGTTGGGGTTTTCCTCTTAATTGAGTGAAAGAAACACCACTTGCGAATATTTAACTAAATATATATTTTAAAAATTATATGCGTTAGACAAGCAGCGAAATTAGTAATGTCAATTCGACAGCTGCGTTACATACATGATTATAATTCTCTAAATCTAATAATGAAACTTAACACATCCCTTCAGTAGAAGTTTGGATTGTCTAGGACCCTGCAGAGCATTCCAATGAGCGAGGTGCTGATTCCTCAGCCACTTCTTCGTCTCCTTGCGTATTCTTTGTTTTGTTAGGCCCAGGGTCGGGCCCGGGCCGCAGAAAGGAGCTGCCGCCCCTTCCGCAGCCAGTGCATCCGCCATCTCGTAATAAAGGTTGCTAGTTAAAACTTTAATTCGGTGTAAAACACATCAGACAATTTAAATATACGTCCAGTATAAAATTGTGTTTCGTGTTCAAATTATTTCTCCTCACCGTAACTTATAAAATGATTACGCAAGTTAATGGCTACTTTATAAGGCCTAATTAGTTCAAATCCATTTCGAAGTGTACCAATCATCTTGTTTGATATTTTGGAAACAATAAAATCATTTTTTATAATAAATTCAAGTTTCTTTTACTCAGTCAAGGAATAAACAGATTTCTATATTCGAGTCCATTACTGTTACCAACAAGAGGATCTTAACAAAACAATATTGCTGTTGTGTTAAAATTTTGCTGTGTAATTGGAAGTATTTTATTTAAACACCTTCGAGTTTCTTATTAACAGTTGAAAATTGCTTGTAATCCAACACATGTGCCTGTCTCTACATAAGTTCACAGTAATGTTAATGATATACATGGTAGCTCATGAAGTGTTATTATAGTTGGTAGCTTCATTACGGAGAAAAATGATTATGAGATAGGATAGGAAAATAGTATATCTACCTATATCATAGACCAAGGTGGTGAAAACTATTATTATTGACTTTATGGCAAGTGATATCTCGTTTGAAAGGCATTGACATTGGCTACATAGCCATATTAATTTTGTTTGGGTTTAAACTAATTTTGACGGATAAATTAATTAATTAACCTTATTTAATCAAATATCAACAATGGATTCTTGAAGCGAGTGTTCGAAATGTGCTCCGTCTACTTCCTGACAGTAATACATCCTATTAGTAAACTCTTGTCGTACTCGTTCGAATGTGTCAGCTGAAATTGCATTGCTTTCTTCAATAATTCTTTCTCTCAATGCCCAATGCTATCTGGTGCCGTAGTATAAACATTGGATTTCAAGTACCCCCATAGAAAAAAATCTAATGGTGTCAGATCTGGTGACCGAGGTGGCCATTCTATAGGACCTCGCCGGCTGATTCATCTACCTCGATATTCTTCATCCAGGTAACGTCTTACTGCACCATAATAATGTGCAGGAGCACCATCTTGTTGAAATGTTATTTCCAGATGGCCGAATTCATCTGAATTATCTTCCAGAATTTCAAGAATTAACGGCTCAATTGCAATTTGTAACATCTGCAGATACACTTCACCGCTTAAATTTGAATTTAGGAAAACAGGACCAACATTGACTTGTTCTGGAAATTGGGTATGTTGTTCACGAAAGGTGTGAGGATTTGTGTGACTCCAATACCTTACATTTTGTGTATTCACATTTCCATTGAGGCAAAAAGTACTTTCGTCACCAAAACAAATTGTTTTTGTGTAATGTGGGTTTTGACTAATTTTATTTGTCATTCATTCACAGAATTCGAGTCTTCTGTCGGGATCGTCATCCGAAAAGTAGTGCAACATTTTTAACTTGTAAGGATGACTTATTGGAACTTTAGTTCTTTACGCCAGGTTATGTTTGAGCGACCAGGGGTCGCGACGCAAAAGATCTGACCGTTACGCGTTACGTTACGCTACGTTATGTTACATTGCTTCGTTATGTGCCTTGCTTTTGCGTGCTTGTGCCTCCTTAGTCTCTCTCTCATGCAGCGATTCATAATAATAAATATGCTCCTACCCGGATTCGAACCCGGGCCGCCCGCGTGCAATGCGAGCATTCTAACCACTGAACCACCGATGCTATATTGAAATTCTATGCAAAGCTGGTATTCGCAGTGCTAGTGATCTACTTGAATTTGTTCGGATAAATTTTTACTATTATTTCCATAATTTTTTTCGCGCGATTAAGGGGTCTAGCTACTTTTCGAAATACAGGGTGTTGAAATTTTGAAAACTTGAATGTTTTAATTCGATAACTTTAAAATGGATGGATAAATTGATTTAACATTTGGCAGGTAGTTTTTAAATGTAAAAGGGCATATTTTGAAAGAAATTGTAGTTTGTGCAACTAGTGTGGATATGATGGCCATATCGCACGAGGACGAAGATGGAGCACGACGCCGTAGGCGGAGTGCTCAATCGTTCAAGTGCGATATGGACAATCCACACGAGTCGAGCAGCATATTTTTTCTACGACCCACTTAGGAAAAAATCGAGAAAATAAAAATTTCTATAAACTGTAATATAACTTCAAATTAAAAATTTAACAATTCAATTTTATGTTTCCACTAATTTTGTGGTAAGCGAATGTCCAATTTGTATAATTCTACGGTTTCCTTTTTTAAATATACGATGATGTTATAAGTAGATATTGCCAGTCGGACACCCTCATGGAGGGTACCGTACCATTATCTATAATAATGAATATTCTGCTAAATATTTCAAACGTTTATCTGTTGTCGTTATTAATATCAAGCAGAATGATTATTTAAAAATAAAATTAACAATAAAAAAAAATTCCTCGCGGGGAATCGAACCCGGGTCTACCGCGTGAGAGTCTGGTGTGCTTACTACTCAACCACCAAAGAATATGCAAATTGTTTATCTATAACGTCAGATGTATTACATAACTTTTGCTTAAAAGGAACTAAAGTTCCTACCGTGTGTCCCGCGACACGTTCTACCTTTTTTTTAGCCAACACTCTCTGTACTGTACTTTTACTTACTTCACAGATAGATGCAACTTAAGTTGAAGAGGAAGTAGGGTTTACTACCATTTCAGCAACTATATCAATTTTTTTATCATCACTAAATGTTGGTCGACCAGATCGTTTGGCATCTTGAACACTACCTGTTGCTTCAAACTTGTGAAGAAGCTCCCTTAAATAAGTTCTTGAGATAGGGCGATCTGGGTATCTCTCATTAAATAAACGTTCCGCTTCATAGAGATTCACAATTATTAAGATAGCTAGTTCTTTGTCGGCTTGAGTACGTACCATTTTGCCTATGTAAACTCTTAAACGTATTGTTAAACAATAGTAAAATTAAATATTTAAGCTATTTAGAAAAACTTTGCAAAGCAGCAAATACTATTAAATTAAAAACGTCAATTTTTTTGAGAACTAACCAGAGGCGGACTGAAAAATCTTCAATATTTAAATGTGAAATAATAATTTTGGTATTTATTTTATTCATCCGTCAAAATTAGTTTGAAACCAAACAAAATTAATATGGCTATGTAGGCAATTTCAATGCCTTTCAAACGAGATATCACTTGCCATAAGGTCCTATTTAAACCTATTAGCCAGAGTGGCACTGTGACGTCATCTATTACTATTACGTCACCTATTACCATTAGTAGAGAAGTTTACAACACTTTATTATCACCCTCCATGATATTATTAATGTATGTGTAGCCTTTCAAAAGATATGAGGGGGGAGGGGACTTTTGGATAGCACTGTATACACCACTAATAGCCAAATTTAAGTGAAAAATTAAAAATAATTCAACGCACCACGAGAAGCGTTTACCTCGTCGTCTAACTGACAAGCACCCTGTCAGTTTTCGATTTATTATGAATGTACTCGTTATGTCATCAGTCATTTTGGGTTGACCGCGAATTTTGAACTAATGGCATTAGAATTCAAATAATTTTATCTTGATAGGTAATTTAAAGCAGCAAACATGTTAAGGACAATCTCCTGGGTATACAAAATTATGCTGCACAAGTTTTTGTTGAGCTACTATCACTGAATTCTCAAAATATTTGAATTTGTTCATTATTGACCTAGGTTAATAATAGAAAAAATTATTAACTACTTATAGAGAAATTCAACTTCTCAGTTGGCTAGAAAAAGCAATAATTGTCAACTTCACAGCTAGTAGTGAAAATGTTATATTATGTTGTGATAAGTTCTCATAGTCTTTCAACAATGTGGAGAAACTTGAATTACTTCATTAAAATATAAGGTCAACCAACTAAAACCATTATAATTATTCACTGTAAATGCTACTAAAACGAAAAAGGAAACAGTGCACCTTAATACTCGCATGTGATTTCCTCTGGCGAGACTTCTACCACCGCCAGACATTTCGGTAGTGACGGACGCAGTTTGTCATTTATGCAAAAGGTCGTTCCCGATTCGCACGGACATAATAACGACATAACGTGCTAACTGGATGAATAATTAAGGCTATTTGTTAGATTCCAAATGAGTTTTGTTGCTGACAGCCGTGGAATGTTTTCAGCGAGCGGAACAAACGTCGTGTCGGTACCGTTCGGGCTCAACAACGGCAACGGACACGGTTCCTTGTTAATGAATTATGCTGTTGTTCGCACAATTTCAATTAGTGATTCTGTGTGTGTTTTGTTTTGAAACATGGCTCATGTAATTTGGATTGTATGAGCGGATGTTTTTCAAATGTAAATGCCAATACTCTGAAATATTGGCTTCGAGGGAGGAGATTCAAATTTGCCATTAGGTCTCACATACGTAATTAGTCACCTCGTATGTTTTACACTCTACTTATAATAGGAATAAACAAGTGACATGACTGAATTAATAATAAAAATATAAAGTATTTTTTCGTGGGTTACCGTTGATGTGAAGTCGGTTACAGAGCGGTTATACCCCCACCAAAGAAATTTTAAAGGTTGTTATCGTTCATGATCTCTCGCGAAAGTGAACCGGTTAACCGGATAGAATTAACTTCACAACAATAATAAATAAACATAACCTCAATAAAAAGTGACGAGTTACAAAGTTTCTTATGGTTTCATTGTTCCTATGGACCTATCCAAGATGCTGTCAAATGATTTTCAAGATGGCCGCTGGTAGACACACAAATCTTTTGTTATGATATTATTGTATGTGAAATCTGTTTAGTTCGGTCAATTTACTCGTCTTCTGTGGTCTTCTTTAATCTAAAGGCTCAGTTATTTATTGTATTGTGATTAATTTTAAATAATTCAGTGTGAAACTAGAAAATATGCCTACTACTTGTTGTGTGGTTAATTGTGGAAGTCGAGGAGATCGTGATACTGTTAGATTTTATCGAATACCTAGTGAATTACACTATCCACACAAACCTGAATGGAATGAACTATCAAAGACCAGAAGAAAAAGGTGGATACAAGCGATCAAAAGAAAAGATTACACAGAAACTAAACTGCAGTACAGCAGAGTGTGTGAGAAACATTTTTTGAAAGGTAAAAATTCTTCGAGCACTGCAATTTTGGACAAATCCATCTTGAAAATATTTGTATGTTGACAAACTCTTATAAGCTTTCATTTGTTCATTGGTGTAAAAGCTGTGTGTCTGGACCAAACACGACACTATGTGGAAATAAGTCACTGGTGGAAAGTCGACTTCTTGAGTTTCTTCAATAGGAGCAGGGTTATTCATGAGTGTGTAAGGATCAATACCCTGAATAACTCTTATCTTTTCCTTGTATCTCATGGCAATTTCTTTACAGTCACTCTCTAACGTCAATAGATAATCACTTTTATTAGAACAAGCCATTATTTAAACTTTAAACACGTATAATAGAAAAAAACTATTAACACAACTATGCACCTATGCAAAACGCAGGTATGTCAGATGCTCACGTGTTCTGGATCGCCTTATTGTTCGAAAAATGTTTTTTTTTTAGTTTTAACTATAATTGACGATTTTTTTGGTACTAGCCTTCTCGTAGTTATGTCATCACAAGTAACGTTGCATAGTTCAGTTAGGCTACGAGTTTCGGATGTTCATTTTCACCCTAGGGTGAATCATATGGATTGATTAGGCAAATAGAATGAAATGGTGTTTTTTCAGCTTTTTAGAATGTAAATAAACACTCTTTCGCAGCTACTAGCTCCGTGGATATTATACATAAAATAATGAATTATCTTTGATATTATACTGCAATTTCAATCAAATTTCTAATTTTCATATGTTACTTCTGTCAATTAAAATTCTATACCTAACCGCCAGTAACCATACTCCTAGGTGCGGGAACTAAAAGAGATCCCGTTTTATAACTTATTGCGTCACAAATTACGTCATTAACATACTCCCCTATTACCGTTCTATCGCAAAAAACTGAATAACAGTTCCCGTTATATCAACGGGATCTCGCGAAAAAATACCATTAAATAGCTAACGTAAAATGTGAAAAAGTGGTCATGAAAATAGATCTATTGACAAATGTCGGTGTCATTTGCATCAAAAAAGATGTGTGAAATTGGTGGCAAGTTCACCAGCTTCTGATAGTTTCCAAAACAAGGTATAGTTACTTGAACTTTTACGTTTTTTTACGTTTGACTGGCGCCCAATAATACAATAAATATAAACGGAATTGTTTTTAACCTAACCTATCCATTTTATTTCTCTTCTTTATGGATATTAATTAACAAAACCAGTTTCATTAACCATAAATTCTGCGAAATTACATGTAAAAAACTTCTTGAGAAATGACTCGTAAACAAGAACTTCACAATTTTCCCTTTAAACATCCGTGCCGCCGGTCGACATCCGACGGCGGCAATCCACTGTAATCAAAATTAATGAATATCCTACACTAGCTCTCCTGCTTTTGCCAGTATTAGTCTAGTTACTCAATTGTTTTCGGAAGGGTATAGATCAGAGGTTCCGTTAGATGCGACCTTTATTCAATTTTACAGCAGACACAAGTGTTAATTTTCATTCGAAACAGATGGATTTGATTTTCCTGCAGTGTGCTGGTTAAATTGTGTTTCGAATCGTTTGATTTAATTTCTCTTGATGGATTGACTCGACGATTCTCGGCTTTTAATGAACGCGACGTAATGCAATTAAAAACGTTTGGCAGGATTGGAAGGATTTGAAGATAATGGGATGGTGAAAAATTTTGTTTTAGCATGAATAATAATATGTCAAATGTTATATAAAAAAATGTCTTGAGGATTAAGTGAACAAAAAAATTGGAAAGAAACTTATTATAGGACTAAATTTCTTTTGAAGCCTCTTCAGATTACACTTTATACCATAAATAAAGCTCATCCTAATCCTGTTGATGTTGAGCGGATATTTGTATTTAGATTTTCTTAAAAGTCCCATCTCGTGGTATGTCTCGAAAGGTAATCATCATTAGTTTTGCGCGGCTATTCTGAAAGTACGAGTTATAAAATCTTCACCAACCAATTCACTTTACTAAACATGGAATATTAATCCAAAAACCATAACATATCTTTGGAAATTTTTATATAAACTACACCGAATGGTGAAATGTTAACTATGAAATTTATGGAAACGTTAATATTCGCGTTCATTAAACTAAGAGACGGCATATTTCGCTTTTCATTAGCTTTTAAATTGACTGCATTTTATGTAAATTGTTCCTGTCATAAAACGGAGATCTCGTCAATCTTTCCTGAACTAAGCAAGACTATTCTAATTTCATTTGGGAGATGCTCAACGTTGCCGGTTTAAATGACTAATTTTACAGAAAATTGACTCACCTGAATTGTACAGTTTTTATATTTATAATAAGTATTGTTACATGTCTGGATTAGAAAATCAACCATAGATGAAGTGCACGTAATGACAGAGACAATAGAAAAAAGCTATGAATATGGAATCGATCTAGATAATATATTTTTTGTAGATTTCAAGCTGACATTCGACAGTATTAGCAGTCATAAACTAATAACGGTCATGAGGGAAATGGACAATCCAAACAAATTAATTCGGCTGACAAAGATGTCAATGAACAAGTTGAAAATCAGAGTGATAACTGGTGAGGGATATACAGAGGAAAAGGATATGGTGTATAAGGCAGAGGGATGCATTCTCAATTGTATTATTCAGTATAGCATTTGATGGAGCAATTAAAACGATCTGAACAGAAACAACTATAGCCAAGAACATGACACAAATAATAGGATATGGTGACAATCTGGCACTAATAGCTGTGTCTAGCTCAATGACGAGTGCTATTTATCATTAGCTCGTGTATTAAAAGGATAATACGATGTTAAATTAATTGTTTCTGAACTAAAAACGCCAGCCTCACTTTTGTACCTTAATAATTGGAATATCACGATACTGCACACATAAAATATTGTAATTGTTTGTACATTTAAATACTATTGCTAGTTTAAACTCTTTAAATTGCAGATAAAACGAAAATTTGCCAACCCTGCAAAATATCTCCACTAATAAACTGCGAAGTCTGCCGATTTCTTTAGATTTCTTTAGGGTCATGAATATTTGAGCAACTGTTGAGAACTTTTCTCATTTACTCGAAAGTAGGTTCCCATTTTTCATGATTTCATCCGCTGACAGCTTATATTCAATTTAAACAAGAAAAATCATTCTACTTCAAGGTTATTACATACAAGAATAATAATATTCGAGAATAAATTGAAATTGCGTCGATTTTGATGTTGACTAACAATGATCTTTTTATTCGGGTTTCATTTTAAAATGAGAGCATTGAGGTAGAAGCTGGAGGGACTGTATTTATTTATAAAATGTTTCACATGTTTTAAATGTGATTTTTTGAACCTACAACATTTTCGAAGAGGCTCGTCTTTTTAAAAGTTCTGGGACAACATTCATAGTTACTTACAATCCAATTGTGTAATTACCAAACTATTTTACAATAAAACACTTCGATTAACATGTTACAACATTATACTATTTCCAAATCACTCTATACCCACAATACACAGTAGCATTGCACTCAATTGCAGCACTCTCTTCGTAAAAGCGAATTTGATTAAAATTCCAGTATATTTATCTTTCCGGTAACGACTAAAATCAGTTTATACCGAAATACGGGTAGTGAATATAAAACCAATTAAACCGTTCAAATGCCTTCATGGAGAATCTGCTAATCGCAGTTTTGGTATTTAAAATGCAGTCGACTGTATTTAACTTGATTTATTACTATAGTCTAGTCGCATGTAAACAAAGATACTTAAGATACAAAAGAGAATACGCTCCGTTCAACCTTATCCATTTGCCTAGCTAGGTCATTCAATATTCACGTGTTTTTATTTTCGTGCGATTTTTTTTGAGAACGAACCGACTTAAGTTTCAACAGAATCGTCACAAAATAACGTATGAAGCTGCAGGTGGATGAGATCGGTTAGGAAATTGCATTATATGTTTACGACAGTGAAGCTTACAATACAAAGTGTGCAGTTGCTGAAATAAGGTTACAAATTGAATTTATTGGTGTATTAAACGTTTTAGTGCCTATTTCCGCGTCTGACGAAATTCGCCGTTTTAATAAAAAACTACACATTTGAGATGTTTATTACAATTTACACTGGAACTGAACAGTTTGTGCATACAAATTGTTTGGAAATTTTCTATGCTTGGTTTCGTATATTCGAAATAATGAGTGCATGGGATTATCATAAATATCTTGTCGGGTGGAACAAATGAAAAAATATATATAAAAACCAGCCAAAACTCAGAATTGTTATCTATTAACATCTTTATTATTTTGAAATATGTTTTCCTTCCGTAATTCTTTCTATAAACGTATATAATTTATTGGCAGTATCTGAGTTTCTTTTTTCTCTAATAATATATTTTTTTTCGTAAATATGCTCAAAAGTTTCTGCTCGACGCCAAAACAGACCACGTAAAATATGAGCCCTTATAAATTATTAAAATTAAGAGTCGTTATTTTTCTCCTCTGATTTCATTATCTAACAAACAATAAGATATACTGTGAACAATATTTTTGTGGATAGTTCAACGCTCTATAAAAAAGTTCTGAGGTATTTTCCGTTGAATCAACTCGGCCGAATTCAAATTCACCATAAACTTAATAATAATAATAGTAATAGATGACGTCACAGTGCAACTATGGTCAATAATTTTAAATAGGACCTTATGGCAAGTGATATCTCGTTTGAAAAGCATTGACATTGGCTACATAGCCATATTAATTTTATTTGGGATGAACTAATTTTGATAAATAAATTAAATAAATACCAAAATTATTGAAATTATTTTTCTAAATTTAATTAATCAAATATCAACAATGGATTCTTAAAGCAAGTGTTCGAAATGTGCTCCGTCTACTTCCTGACAGTGGTACATCCTATTAGTAAACTCTTGTCGTACTCGTTCGAATGTGTCAGCTGAAATTGCATTGCATTCTTCAATAATCCTTTCTTCGCCAATGCTATCTGGTACCATAGTATAAACCTTGGATTTCAAGTACCCCCATAGAAAAAAATCTAATGGTGTCAGATCTGGTGACCGAGGTGCCCATTCTATAGGACCTCGCCGGCCGATCCATCTACCTCGATATTCTTCATCCAGGTAACGTCTTACTGCACCATAATAATGTGCAGGAGCACCATCTTGTTGAAATGTTATTTCCAATTTCCAGATGGCCGAATCCATTTGGATTATCTTCCAGAATTTCAAGAATTAACGGCTCAATTGCATTTTGTAACATCTCCAGATACACTTCACCGCTTAAATTTGAACCAACTATGTGGTTTCCAAAATACCTGCCCAAACATTTGACTTTTTCTGGAAATTGGGTAGTTTGTTCACGAAAGGTGTGAGGATTTGTGTCACTCCAATACCTTACATTTTGTGTATTCACATTTCCATTGAGGCAAAAAGTACTTTCGTCACTAAAACAAATTGTTTTTGTGTAATGTGGGTTTTGACCAATTGCATTTGTCATACATTCACAGAATTCGAGTCTTCTGTCGGGGCCATCATCCGAAAGGTGGTGCACCATTTTTAACTTGTATGGATGAAATTCATTTTTAGCCAACACTCTCTGTACTGCACTTTTACTTACTCCACAGATAGACGCAACTTTAGTTGAAGAGAAAGTAGGGTTTACTACCATTTCAGCAACTATATCAATTTTTTAATCATCGCTAAATGCTGGTCGACCAGATCGTTTGGCATCTTGAACACTACCTGTTGCTTCAAACTTGTGGAGAAGCTCCCTCAATTAAGTTCTCGAGATAGGGCGATCTGGGTATCTCTCATTAAATAAACGTTCCGCTTCATGGAGATTCTTTCTAGATTCACCAATTATTAAGATTGCTGATACTTTGTCGGCTTGAGTACGTACCATTTTGCCTATGTAAACTCTTAAACGTCTCGTTAAACAATAATAAAATTAAATAGTTAAGTTATTTAGAAAAACTTTGCAAAGCAACAAATACTATTAAATTGGAAACGTCAATTTTTTTGACAACCAACCAGAGGTGGACTGAAAAAACTTCAATATTTAAATGTGAAATAATAATTTTGGTATTTATTTATTTTATTCGTCAAAATTATTTTAAACCCTAACAAAATTAATATGGCTATGTAGCCAATGTCAATGCCTTTCAAACGAGATATCACTTGCCATAAGGCCCTACTCAAAATTATTGGCCAGAGTGGCACTGTGACGTCATCTATTACTATTACATCACCTGTTACCATTCGTAGAGAAGTTTACAACACTTTACTTTCACCTTCCAAATTTTCTCAATGTAAGTGTAGCCGTTCAAAAGATACGAGAGGGGAAGGGGACTTAGGTATTAATAGCACTGTATATATAATTGTATTATTTTGAAAAAAAAAAATTCTCACACTGTATACAATACATCACTCAGAACATTCCAAATTGTGTCTATTTATTAAAATACAAACATAAATGCAATTTCAGCAACAAAGCTCGTGAATGTAGGTGTAATTATATTGGAAACATCAACTATTATTATTATGAGCTATAAAAATAATAACAGTACCGGTATTGAAACACCTTAGGCAATCAAAACGTTATTATCTGTTATTAATATTTTGACATAGCAACCATGTCTTTTTACAACCTTCATTCTCAAAAGTGTATAATTATATAATTTACAGATAATTAAATTTTTTCCCACCTGATAATAACTAAACATGAATTTTCAATGAAAATATT
>CAJUYG010003998.1:0-12944 GCA_910591675.1 Galerucella calmariensis | reverse complement strand
CATAGATGGTCGACCAAGCTATGCTGGTCTTTCTACCACCAACTCCACTCATGTCTTGAAGAGAACTAAAAGATAAAATCAACAAAGAGAAGATGGTCGAGTCGATATCTAATTCATTCAGTTCGCATCCTGAGACATAGCATGATAGCATGATTTGGTTCAAAATTCAAATACCTATTAGTGTGTGTTAGCTTGCGATATTATATGAGGAATACTATAGTGAAGAGGCTCTTAGAAGCAGATTCCATATCAATTATATTATAGATGTACGTGTACATTGCGTTACCCTTTCACATAAAAAGCATTAAATACCGTAACCAGTTCACAATCCCTTTTTATTTACCCTCTTTCGAAGTCCCTCTCGCTGTTTTCCAAATTTCCCATGTAAATTCTTCGATTTGTGCGTGCTTTCTGTTATTGTGGCCTCCACCTGGGCTGAATCTGGCTATGTATTTAAAACTGCGTATTCGATAGCGATTTACCATGTGGATATTACAGCCACCACTGCCGGTGAGCAGAAATTTATGCGTTACATTTATGTGCTTTTCAATGTTTTATCAAGCCCAATTCAATTATAAACATAAATATTCGAATAGATGCATGGGAAGTGATTTTTGAAAATACGTGTGATTGTCTGCCTACATTGAAATCTCGATAACTATATTTCTGGATGGAAATCTTTTAAAAGTTACGGAATCTTAAGCACTGTCAATTTCGATTTGCAATCGGTTTTCTGAAGGAGATTCCACATATCGCATGTCTCGACATTAAATGGATTTTTCTCCACCGTCGCGATCTTGGTGCGGCTTTACCGGTAAAGTAGACGCTGTTCGAAATCAACTTGGCATTTCCGAGGAATCGAAACTGCAGGTAATTCAAGATACGAGATTTCCGACAAAAACAATGGAGGAAATGGATGTATACTGTGGTTGGTGAAAAAGAGCTGCGATTTTTAAACAAAGTAGCTGCTTGAAAGTCATGTTTCAATCAATCATTATCATGGTAGTCGCCGGTTTTTCGATTACTTTCCAAAACTATACCTATATTGCTATGTTTGTCTTATCTCATCCTTACCAAAAAGCAATAGAACCAAATAATGCACTAATTGAGAAAAAACGAAAAACAAATTTGCGAAGCCATCTTTTAAATTATTCATCATATGTCATTCATTTTTCTAAAATGAATCAATCCCCTGCCCAACAAGCAAAATGGAATTCTAAGAGGACTGCATTGTTGTATTCAATAGAAGGACTTTTTGTTTTTATTGAGGCTTTTGTTGCGATAATTCAGTTTTCAAAGAAAATTGTTGTATTAAATAATTATATAGTGACTTTCACAATATATGCTATAACACATTATAAGATAATTTTTTTAAATGATATAATACCTTATAAGCAAGTTTATACAATATCGAAAATATCATTTTATAAGACTTTTATATCTTTTGTATAAGAGCTTTATAATATACTACATAACTAACAGCTACAACATTATAAAATAGTTACTTACGCTTATCTTATTGAAGCTGTATAATGTTGTATAATAAATATTGTATAACATTCAATTGCGTTGCATTATAAAACACTTTTTAGTTATATAGTGCCTGAATATTCTTCGTTATAAAACAGTATACCGTATACCGTTCCATTTTACAATAAAATATTGTCTAAGGCATTTCTTTGGGATAAAATTGTTGTTTTATAAATCGCCATGTTTAAATAAACAATTCTTGTACAGCTATCGCCACCATTATGAGCAATTGAGTTGGAAACATGAGACTATATTGAAAAATGTGACTTTATATCATTATTTAGAGAATTATATTGTAAAAGAATATCCATATGGAGTGATAAATTATTGAAATAATAAAAAAAAGTATTTTAGGACATTGTATTTTATTATTTTTTTGAAGTATCTACTTGAAACTTAACCAGAATTGAAGCGCTTCATTTTCTTGCCAAATATATACCTATAATAATCTATCACTAAAATTTGCGGCGCATCAAAATTTGTGCTATTGAACCATCCAAATTTAATTATAATTTTTACTATCGATGTCCGCCCAAGCGGCCCAAGTCGTTTTGATGTCTTCATTTCTATAAATGAAATGTATGATGCACGTTCTAGTTGAAATATAATTTGGTTCTGATATTCTTCACTAAAAAATGAAATGCTTTTATAAACTGCTATACAACCATTTTGTGAGACCTTCATAGTGCTGCTTCAATCCCATTTTATAGAAGTGACTACATGACACACTATTAAATAATTTCATAGTAGCTGTATAAGTGATTATGAAACAGTCGATAAAGAGTTGTATAAATGTGTATTAAACAGTCATATAAGAGTTGTATAAACTTTCAATAGAACTGTTATACAACCAAACAGTTGTATAAAAATGGGCCCTTTTCAATTGTATGGGGATCATTTAATTGTTTTGAGGACCGTTATAAGAATTTTAGTATCCTATAAGATATATCTTGTAGCTGTTTATACAAACCTTATAGAATTTCGATTGCTACTTGGGTGGTGAGACACTTCAGAGCCAAACTAGAGTAACAAATGTTTGATATAACCTAACCCTACCCTTTACTTGATGGATTCTGATGAATATGCTGATAATTAGGGCATGTTTTGTGATAGAATTTGAAGGATTTTCGCAATTTTTGGAGAAAAGGTTCACCTTGTAAGGGGGTTGTCTTCCATCGATTTTATCCTCCTTCCCCCGCCTTCTGTGTTGAGCTATTGGATTTCTGGAACGATTGTCAGTTGATACAGAAAATTGAGAGAAAAATTATTTCTCTAGTCTAATTGAGCTATAATACACATAGATTCAAAAGTTTTGCATCACCTTCTTCGGATGCGAAGGAATTTTTTTGCGCTAACAATTTTTTGTTGGCTTGTTTATCAATGTTTACCATTTCAATATGTTCCATATTCCTTGCAATATACAGATGTTAACAGTTTTTTTTGTAAGATAACATTTTTAGTGCGATCATTTTAACATTCAAGGCATTTGATTTTTACGATTTAAGGTGCAAACAAGAATCGTCAAGTCATAAGTGAGATTGACCGTGCACGAATAGTGGCTTCAGTTGAAGAAGGTCATTCTCAAAGGTTTGTGGCAAACAGAGTTGGCGTTTGGCAAAGTGATGTGTCTCGTGTATGGAACCGGTATCTCCAGACCAATTCTCTTCGTGATAGACCTAGAAGCGGTAGAAGGCGTGTTACTAATCAGCGGCAGAACCGCTATATCCACTTAACTATCCGAAAAAACCCGACCATGGCAATACCAGCACTCCGAAGAGATATGAGACATGCGTTGGGAGTTCAAGTATCGATCTCGATATTACGAAGACGAATACTTGCGATAGGTTTGAGGTGTCACCGACCAATGAGTGCCCAGATTACAACCTGAGCACAGAGTTCGCCGACTACAGTGGGCTCAAGAACACGCGGCCTTCCTTGAAGAATTTTGGAATTCGGTGTTTTTTCCGACGAGACAAGGATTTGTTTGGTACAAGATAGCCATCGGATACGTGTGTGGCGGGATCCCACGAGAGTTGCTCAGCTTGCCCATGCTCGCCCCGTACCGCCCTTCAGAGGAGGAAGTGCTATGTTTTGGGCTGGTATCATGTTAAATGATCGCACAGAATTAATTCATGTGGAGGGAACGATGACTGGTGATAGGTATCTCAGAGAGATTCTACATCCTCACGTGAGACTATGGCGCGCAGCTGTTGGCAATTCCTTCGTTTTTATGGACGATAACGCCGGACCTCATCGGACCAGAGCTGTAAATGAGTATCTTGAAACTGAAGGGATCAATCGTTTGAACTGGCCTGCCCTATCTCCTGACATGAATCCCATAGAACATGCTTGGGATATGCTTGCCAGGGCAGTGGCAGCACGCAGAAATCCACCCAGGAGTGTACAAGAGCTTGTTCATGCGGCCCAAGAAGGATGGTGAAATATTCCTCAACAGAATATCAATAATTTGGTAAACAGCATGGGCAGGCGACTTCAAGCTTGCATAAATTCTAGAGGTGGAAATACTCTTTATTAAAAATTCTCATGCAGGTTCTCACTTAACCTTTTCTTTAAAAAGAATCAATTCGTATTTAATTTATTTAATTTCTAAGAATACTTTTTATGTTTAAAGCAAGTTTATTATTGGATAATAAAATTTTTTGACAAATATACACGTTTTTTCTTATTGAAACTAATTATTTTATTAATCTCTGATCCATTTATAATGAACACATTTTTTTTTCGGATATTTAGGGTGATGCAAAACTTTTGAATCTATGTTTATTAGTCGACCCTACTAAAGCAAATTCCATACAATTTTGAAGATTCTTTCAGAATTTTCCTCTTCTAACTCTATCCTTTCTTCAAATAAATATTTTGAAAATCTCTAACATTAATTGAATTGGAGACCACCTCCATAGCTTACAGTTTATATAATAACTGTCAATAATACACAAAAACAGAAGCACCCGCACTCTATTACGCTGAACTTGCTACGACGTGAATCCAATACAGAAATTTGTGAAAAAATTAGATAAATCCAACCGTACCGTATGCCACGATGCGCTGGAGTAAATGCAGCGAACTATCCCGCTACAATCACGGCTTAGTTTTGGACCGTGAAGGGAGAGAAGTGTGCCGAGCGGGTCTTTGGACTATATCGCAGAGCACGTTCGTAGGGTCCATCTATATTAAATATCAACAATCGTGTGAAATGGGTTTGTTATTCCATTGGTAGACTTTACTTGCGCATAACCCGCATTTGGTTTGTTATTTAATCTGTGGCTTGCGCTCCCATTTTTTTTCTATAATCATGACAAAAGGAAGGCCTTGGAATATATTATAAATCTTATTTATGATAAAAGGAAATATTTCAGTTGAATATAAGATTTACTGGGAGCTCTGCAGCACTGCAGCGCTAATGCACTAGCTGCCACTGTTTTGTGATGATTTTGAATTATTTTAATGTGGAATAAGTACTTTTTCCAACTTCATTTCCTTTAAAGCATCAATCGTACGCCATTGGTACGTTTGTGACAGATATTGGCTATATCAGGAAATAAGAAATGGAAAACTAGAAAAAAAACAAAAAAGCCCAGGACCAAACCCGGTTGATCAAAGTGTAACTATGTATAAAAATATCAGAAAATAAGAAATGGAAAACTATTGGGTTTTTCCAAATATTGGTGGTTGAATTATTAAGATGAGAGTTATTTTATGACTCGACCTACCTGCACTTCTTAGCGCCGAAAATACATATCGGATTATCTACCCTTTTTGGTCAGACAGGTAAAGAAGGATGGTTAGCGCCCAAATTACACCCGCCGGACGATGACCTAGGAGGACAACTTCTCGGGAGGATTTACGATGGGTCACATGTGGCCTAAGTGCTGTGAGATACAGATACAGATAAAAAATCTCTTGCTCACAGACCCAAATTGCTTGTGGGTTGAATTTTCTTTTTGTTAACCAGAAGTACTGAAAAAGCTACTGTAGGAAAATTTTTCCCAGTGTAATTTGAGTAAAGCTGTCATCATTTATTATGGTTCTCAGTCTATCCCTGTCACCTCCAAGGTTATTCATTTCCGTATATTCATATAACTTCCGAATTATCAAAATTTTCCAATATAAATGAAAAGATTTGTCGTTTTTTCCCCTTATTCAATACCTTGCAATCTTTCCGTAACTTTTGTATCAACAGTCCTCTCTAATTGCTAATTCAATCGCAAAAGAGAATGCCGAAAATAATTTTTCACCGAAACCGTCTCGTTTTGTATAGTGAATCAATAAAGAACACCACTGTCGCTCAATTTAATAACGGTAAGACATTGGCTGGATGCTATGAAAGTTCTTTACTAACAAAATTTTAAGGTCCTCGGTTCGTGCCCTACATTTTCTCGGCAAACTTTTCAGAACTCGGCGGAAAGTCAAAAGTGGTAGGGAATTATTTATGAAGGGATATTTTCGGTAGGGAACAACTCATTCGTCCTAAAAGACTTTTGCGGAGTATTAATACCGGATTAATACGTACACACATATCCACTATGCGGAGTTCGGTTTGCGGATTTTGATAAACAATGCAAGGAAAGGTATTCAAATGACAAATTAATCGGAGATATATGACGGGAAAGTTATTTCTGATATTAATAGAAACATATATATTTCCATTTTATAATTACGGACGAAACCCGCAGCAAATTTTAATGAAAATAGTCATCACTATATGCCTTGTTCGTAGGATGATAATGAAACCCTTCAAAATATTCTTTAGTTTCGGTATTCTTCATATTTCCCTACAAAATATTATTACGGAGTTGAATCTTAGATAGTAAGTCAGCATTATAGTAAAAATGTTTCACTGCACAAAAAGTTAGAAGCATAAGATTATTGCACTTCATTCCATTTTTTACATTATATTTGGAAGTTTATCAACAAATCAAGTATCGGCACAAAAATTATGAAAAATTTTTCTAGTAATTGTTTTTTTCACATTTTTATCAATTTTTAACCCTTGTTTATTAACACCCTCACATTAGATTAGATTAGAATTGGAGTAGCTCTTTATCCTATCCCACTGCGACCTTGGCAGGTCTATTGTGGTCCTCGCTATATTTAGAGCTTGATATCTAGCTTTATTCTCTCTATCAGACTCATTAGTCTGGATACCGTCAAGTTGGGTGACTTGAGACAGTTTCAAAATTCAAAGGACTGTAAAATTGTATTCGAGCAAATTAAAATTATGAAACAAGGACACATATTTGAGTCTACATACATTCTTCAAAATTGAATAATAAAAATGAGCTGAAATTTATCAGAAAATATTTTTGTTTTGTTTTTTTGTGTTTCTCAAGTCACGTTCACAGAGGCGGTGACTTGAGACAGTAATTTGTTTTCATTATAAACTCAAGACGGACCGTCAATTTGCGGACTCGAGACATTAAGAGTCTTTTCAAAAAACGTAAAAGAACATATTGTTTCATAAACACAACTCTTATTTGGAAAAATATATTCAATTTAAATATTTTGAATTTTTAATACAAAACTAAAGTTTTAATTCTTAAAAAAATAAGTAGGAACTTCAAAAACTTTGGTAGAAACTAATCTTAATAAAACATAACTCTTAAAAAACAAATAAAAAACTCATTTTAACGAAAAAAAAAAGTTTTAAACAATTGTGCCAGATTTTTAAAGTTTAATAGAAAAAGTGAATCTTCCTCGACGAACAAACACAGGAACGAGCTTTGACAGAACTTGATTTTCATTAATCTCTGACGTCCTCAATATCTGGAAATACGTAAATATTTTTTCCTTGTGGTGATTAGCGCATGAATTTACACAAAACTAAATCCGGCTTCAGCTCAATAATTTGTCCGATGAATTTCTTCAAAATAACTGGCTTATGGGGAGCCTCATATGAAAATTGCACCAAAATAAAGTCATCAACTTTTAAATCCGAAGGATCAACCATATCCACGTCTTCTTCAAAATCTTCAGGGCTATCATATGACGATTGCGTGGAAAAGGAATCATTACTGTCACTGGAGGAATCTACACTTTTTTATTTTTTCGAGAAATAATAGGTTTTTCTTTTGATGTTGACGTCTCATCTCGCCCCTATAAATCAAATTTTTTATTTTCTTATATAAATCAAAAAAACTGTTTATGTTAACAAAAATGTATATAGCAATAAATACTTCCCATATACATTAACATCAATGTAAAATATGACCATTCCCATAAATTTGTCAGTTTGGACTACATACATAAAGTTTTTTAACATACCTATAAATCCTATAAACCCTATTCTTACAATAAAATACTAAAACCGCACTTACCTTTTTGATTAACTAGCAAAAACTATAAAAACAACTTGCATAGACTTGTCGTGAATGAATACCGCGTGGAAACTGAATTCCAGTACAATCTGCGGCGTTGCCAACCCTTCTCAGTAGTACCTAAAGCTTTGTCTCAAGTCACCAGGCAGTCTCAAGTCACCCAACTTGACGGTACCGCCTCCCTTGCGTAGCTCTCCGCCCTCGGTTTTTCTTCTCCGAGTAAGTGAAACCGCACCCTTGCTAGGCCGCGGCCGCAGTGCAAGCATGTTACCTGGAGGGTCCCTCCAAGCAACCAAGGGAATCAGTTGTGTTTGATGTTTTCAACCAGGCGCAAGGCATATACTGGAAGAAAAGTTAATTTCGGCTGTTTATAAGCGAAAGATTCTACACTCATATGTGCATAGTAAACAAATTTTTCTTCAGCTTCGGATTCCTCATATTTCCCCAAAAAATATTATTACTGCGTTGAATTTGAGGTAGTTAGCATTAAAATAAAAATGTTTTACTATACAAAAAGTAAGGAGCATACAATAATAATTGTACTTCATTCAATTTTTTTACATCATATTTGGAGAATTATAAACAAATGCGTAGCTATCCGCCCTCGGCTTTTCTTCTCCGAGTAAGTGAAACCGCCCCCCTGCTAAGCCTACGCACTCACAAAGTATGTGCTCCGCGGCCTCGTCTTCCTTCTTGCAAAATCTACATAGGCTGTCATCTGCTAGGCCAATTGTGTGCATATGCTTCCCCAGCCTACAATGTACGGTCAGCATTCCCACCATCATCCTCGTCGTATCTCGACTTTGACATAGTAGGTCGGGTGACAGTTTGGCCGGAGTACTTTGAGGGAATAATTTAGCGTGCCTTTGTCCTGGGGTTTCATACCACCAGCGCAACGCCTGATTGTTTATCCATTCATGTGTGATCTTCTCAGTTAGGCATTTAGCAATTCTACAGGAAGGTTCTGACCCTATCATGACCTTCGTTACTCCCTGCTTGGCTAATTCATCGGCCTTTTCATCGCCTTTTATTTCTTGGTGACCTGGACCTGGTGACCCTAACTCTATTATAACTACCTAGTCCGTTTAGAGCCTTGCCACACTCCCACACCAGATTTGATGTAATCCGATAGGAGCGTATCGCCTCAAGTGCTGCTTGGCTGTCGGAGTAGATGAAGGAAGCTGGAGCAAGAGAATATAGGTGACACTGCTTAGGCCCCATTTTGTAAGAGCATGAACTACACTTGTAAACAATACATCATTTAAATTAAAGGTAGAAAAGAGAGCATACGCTCGTGGTTATGAGCTTACAATCTGGAGTTCTGATTATAACTGACTTCGTGACTTCTATGATTTTTGAGGGAACACATCGAGAGCATTCGGTAGAAATCGCAATATGAGTCTCACGACTAGGGAAATCATATTGGACAGGGCCGTAACTAGGCCCACTATTGTACAAATTTATTAAGAAATTCGTACAGTAGATTATGCATTCTTTGACTATCCACCTCCCGTCTCAACAACTCTTCTGCACAGCATTGCACCGCTATTACCTCTGCCTGGAGGACAGTTGCATGTTCTCTAGGCTTAAATAGATCGCGATCTTCTCGTGTACCCCATCTATTCTGTCTCCTACTCTAAAGTCTGACCTAGAGCAATCAGTGTGCCAGTTTAGATTCGCTGTTATAGCACAGGAGGCCCTGCTTTCCAGTCCTCTCTCTCTGGAATGTGAACTGTATATTTGTTTTTAAAACTATATTGTGGGGCAATCTGATCCGTGGGCATTCCCATTATTGGATCTGCCTTTATTTTTTCGTATAGCTTTTTGTAGGTCTTACCATGTCCTTGACTTATCGGAGGAGGTCCCTGTTATAATCTATGACTAACTAATCAACCCTTAGTGCATCCAAGTACTTTCAATGTTCACTGTAGCGTCGGTTATCCAGCTTGGGTCTTGGAGAAAAGCCCTATTTTTACTTAAAACTCGGTGGTGTGAACGACATCCAGTCTAAATAATGAAGCCTACATGTGTCATGGGCTACCAAGCTGATTTTTCTTTGGAGTATCCATGCTGAGAGTTCATTGTGGTCAGCTATAGCTAGTGTATCTTGGATAACAAGACAATGCACTGTGATGCTACTTCTCAATTATCATATTTGACGCTTTATAAATATTATGCTTGTAAGACCAAGAGAATATTATTCTCCATCATAATTCATTTACAAGAGAGTATTAACAAAAAGCGATAGGAAATTTGAATTTAATCTTACCGCCGTAAAAAAACATTGTCATGTCTTTCAATGCAAAAGTAATTACAGCAGTTGATTTGCCAACACCAAATATGGCATTTTATTAAAACGCCCACATTCATGCATACGAGATTCGGGACTATATTGCCCTAGATTTTCGAAACCAATCTCTTTTATATACCATTATGAACTTTTCAAAAGGTGGGAAGGTATGGAGACACGTTTTTTATCCTTCGGTATTATATTCAAATCATATACGTAATCGTACGTCGTACAGCATATAAACTTGTTCAACATATTTTGCTGAGAAAAGAAGGAAAGAGGGAAATTATTGTGGTGGTGGAAAAGTTTAATATCAAAAAGGAGTGAATTTGGAGAATCATGTATCTGAAGAAGCGACTGCATGCATACTATGATGAAGGTTTACAACGACGTCTCGAAACTCTCAACAGTGTCAGAATTTATAGATTTATTTATATGCAAAATGGAAAATTTTATGTATGTACGGTATACTTGCAATTTTAATAAGTGAGGACGCAGAAAACTTGTATGAATATTAACAAGTCAGTCAAAAAATATATTATTCGGTATTTTCATTTTGGATTGGGAAGAGGTCTTAAAGTTCAGATTTTTTGTTATTAAATTTAACATGAAAAATAATTTTTTGACATTAATTAACAACAACGACATAACAAACATTTTGTTAAATTTCAATAAATGTAACTTCAACTTTAAGTATCTGAAGAAAGAGAAATTTTAGGAAAATGTTAGCTCATACTTTAGTGCTATAGTTGTGAAGAATTTAATAATGTTTATCAATGCAGTTTTTCAAGTAATTACAATTCTCAGGTTCCCTCGGAATTTTCTTTTGGGATTTTGAACTTTTATAGTGTTTTCCAGTTTTTGTATTGCGTTGGACATTATGTTGCCCATCAATTTCACACAAAATGTCGAAATTCAAAGTTATCCAATGAACACCATTTTTTGGGATATTACTCCATTTTTCTAGCGCTGTATCTCGATAACAAAAATTTCTGCAAACATTTGTTTTATGAAAAATGTTTGCTTATACTTGAGTAACAATCGTTAAGATTTCGAAATAAACCTTTCAATCCAATTATTTAAGAATACTGAATAGTTATCAACAACACCACATAATGTACAAAGTTGCATCCAAATCCACAAAAGGCTTGGGAGCAGCAGTTATTTCTGGTGACTTCAAATATAACCCACAGCTACCAAATACCAGTAACATATTCACTGATGACTTACAGCTTTATTCAATTCCTTAAAATTGCCTATGCCCAAGAATGGAAACATTTTATTTTTGAAAGGAGCCGTTCCTTCGCCGGCACCATCTCAGCCTAATGGGCCTATTGTGGATACTCCTGGTTTTCTTACTACAGCCTATTCAGCCAATCCGTCTTTGCTGGTGGTTGTAGAAGTCTTCTTGTGTCATTTGGGGTCTACCATACAGTTTCTACCCAGCAGTTTCGGTCCAGCGTCTCACAGTTGTATAGTATATGCAGAGCTGTTTCGGTATTCTTTTTGCATCTTCTGCAAGTAAGGTCTCCGTTATACAGTCCTATTTTATTCAGGTCCTTCTTTGTGGAAAAGTGTGAGCAAGTAGTCCCGTTATGGTGCGTAGTTTGTTGCTGCTCATTGAGAGCAGTTCTCTCGCTACTTTTTCTGATGGTTCTTTCATGAATTTCTTCCCATGTATTTGCCTGGGCGTGTTCTTACAGTGTATATTGTGTTGTTTTTTTACCCACCCTCTTAACCATGATCTAGTTGAGCATCTGGGAATGCCCACTGCTGGTTCGGGTCCGTTCATCAGAGTTGACGATCCTGCACTTGCGAGTTCATCAGCTTTTTTATTGCCAGTGATTCCTTCGTGACCTGGGACCTACTTCAGTATTAGAGTTGAAATAATAGGTGTGTTCTTTTTGACTGAGATCTCAGTTAATCTCAGTTCACATCGGTAATGTGCGCGTTCTTTTTGATTTACTCACTTCGAAGTGAGCTGAGATTTTTCCTCCCCCTTCACCGATGCTGAATGTGATGTAAGGGGGTATCAGAGTTGGAGTTGAGTCGGAAATAAAGTGGAGGGGATGAATCAAGCGTGGTTATTGGAGATCTAGATTCCAGATAGGTTATGTTTATATGTTTTATGTCTCTTATTCACGCATGTGACGGCAGATCTCGCGTTTCAATTGAGTAGGTCGTTCTTTTTGGTGCTTACTCACATCACTTTATCTCAGATCACTTCAACTGAAGTGAGCTGAGATCTCAGTCGAAAAGAACACACCTATTACCCTTCTTGGTGTGCGTCATCTATTGTGAAGTATATCCAGGTATCCGGGTTTTCGGCATGTCGTTTATTTCATTTAATATTTTGACATATAGCTAACTTTGAATTTGATAAATAAAGTCATCAGGATCGTATTCAGCCAAATAAGACAAGGCTATGAAATTAATAATCACCAGCTTTTTTTCTAACTGAAAATACTTGAGAACTTTCAAAATACTGATGTTTTTCCGTGTATATATGCATATTTTTGTATTATTAAAATAAATATAACGATAAGATTAATATTCACTTTTGGGCGACGACCCAGCACTGTAGTGGAACGCATTCTGATGCGATAGTTACAGTCAAGCAAGGTCGGACATGGTTAGTACTTGGATGGGTTACCATGACAGGGAAAACCATCGTATAGGGCCCGTACAGCCTGCAGCGAAACACTTTAGACTACTAGGGTGCACTTTAGACTACTAGGGTGGGTAGCATATCACAGCTCGCAGGCATTATACCAATGAGCACGAGGTAT
>CAJUYG010003997.1:0-18364 GCA_910591675.1 Galerucella calmariensis | reverse complement strand
TATGACTAATGTCTTTGCTATCAAGGCATATTTAATATATTTGGAACTCGACTGTTGACTACGTTTTCGGAACACACCCTTTAGTAACTAATCTGGTAACTTTTAGTGGTGTGAGTAAGGTTTTTCAAATTACTCCTCCTGGTTTTTAAATGAACTATAGGTGAATAGCATTTATCACCAGTTAATAAAAACAAGAGAGGAAAGAAGAAATTTTAATGTCATATTATAGAAAAATAACAACAACTAGAACTGAAGACCTACTACCTACTAACAATAAGAACAAATAGAACAATTTACTTTTTATTTTATGCATTATAAATATCTATGACACAATTCGAACAGTTTGTTAGGTTAACCCCCGCTGGCCCTGCTGTACGAAGCTCGCTCGTCCTGCAAAAATTTCGCTCGTTACACAAAATGATGCATTTCAAAACTGGTTACATAAATAGCTATTATTTTACGGGATCAACCACTAGGGTTATAAGCGGAGGCAAAGTGTGATTACGTGAAAAAACACTACACTAAAGCCCACATTTCACCGAGTCCGGCGACGTGCGACACGTTGACGTACGTCTAAAACGGTAGGCGACGGTATACGTCGAACAACATTTGAGTCATTCCACCAAGCACGTCGCGTTAGTTGCTTTTTTGACGGCAAACAAAATGGTGTATAATAGGGTGCAAGCTTAAATTTTGCTATTGGTAGGAATTGACGCTTTATCAGGTCTCCTAACACCTTGCATGCCTATTTTTTCAAAAAAATATAAACTCTACTTTTAAAACGACTTCAAGAATCATAAAATTTGAAAGTCCGCCAAAACGCGCTTTACGTCATAAAGATGGCTGCCCCATGGTGTGACGTTCTTATTCGTGTATCACGCTCTGAGTTCTTGTGACCTAATTTGTTTCTGAAAGCTTTAAAAATGGATAAAGCCGAAAAAAAACTTTGTATTCCAAGTATTGCATTGTTCCAGTGTGTAAATCAACGTCTATTAAAACTCCAGACAAAATATTTGTTACTTTACCTGGTGGCGCAAGCAAAAATACACTTAAGAAAAGGGCATTACTTTTGTTAGTTAAGACCATTTTAATGTGAGTATCTACTTCTATGCTGGTAATTTTTATTCTCAAATAGTTTGAGGTGATGTACCTATATGTCTAGGAATTAACCATAAAAACATCATTTTCTCACGACCACACATCGAAATATGGTTGGTATATATTATATAAATAAAACATAGTGATGGTCTTAAACAAACATATAAATGATATTTTTACGTCGATGAAGCAATTAATAGTTGATACAATACAATATAAACACACAACTACACATAACATAATGCAATACCGGCCATATAGACAAGTAAACACAAGAGATATGACATCACACGTATCATCGGTAGCGTTCGGAAATCCTCGGGTTGTGGTCGGAAAGTGCATTGAAATTTGAATTTTATTTTAAAATGTGGGAGTAATTTCCAATGGAAACTGGTTTATTTCCTATTATTAGTAATTTTTGATATCGTATTTACTATTATAAATTAATATCCAAGCAAAATATGAAATATGCGTGTACTCTATTGAATGATATGCTATTATATTATTTTCTTGCATTTTCAATCCTAAATATGTCAAAAATCAACAATAAATCAAGAAGACGTTTGCTCTTCGCTTGTATTTAATACTTACCTATACTTTGGCAAGTTTATCTGAAACCGCGAAAGGAATGCAGTCGAAAACATTCAACATTGCCACGTTTAACTATGAAAACGTTGAAGTACTGATTATGTAGTGATAATAATTATAAATGGGTCTTTTTATTATTAACAATTTTAAAAATATGATTGAACGTTAATTTTATAATGTGCTTGGTTCCTTGGATTTATTCTATTAACATTATTTTCCAATTCATGAATATGAAAAGAGAACACTTTTCCAAATTTGTTATGGGCTTCTTAAAGCTCAGGCAACGTTCTACGAAAACCATAATGACCACACCCTCCGATTACATAATTGGTGATTTTTAACGACCAGCTGACTTCTTATTGGCAAGCGCGTGCGTATGTTCTTCCCTCTCACTTCGTCAATTGACTGATATTGATTTATTCAGTGGCGTTACTTTGTCAGTTACCTTTGTAATTTCAGTTTCACTTGGTAAAATAGGTACCGTACGCCATTTGTACGTTTGACAGATATACGATACCGATCCCGCGTACCTCCAGATAAACTTGCCAAACTATAGCTTTAATTCATGTGACAATTGTTTTCATGCATCTTCGCGTGCATTTGAGTTTTTGTAGGCAGTGAGGTGTTTATCGTATAGAACAGCCCAGCCCGCTTTTCCTCTTCAATGATTAACAATTCCTCAATTTATCCCTACAATTACCACGGCGAATCGGATTCAACTGATGCCCAAACCAAACCAAAACATGCGTCGACGTACCGCATCGTGTCGTACGACATTTAACGTACCGTACTAGGTGGGAGGACAACCATGCAATTGCATAGAAAATAAAATAAATGCGTTGACGTACGTCAACGTGTCGCACGCCAACGGACTCCGTGGAATGTGGCCTTAAGTCCTTATATTTTGAAATAGAGATTGGAGTCTTTCAGATATTTGAGCACTTTTTCACAGTTTTCACTTAATGCGCGTTTCATTTTAGGTGGAATGTTTTTAACTGTTCTTCTAACTCTTGAATTTGCACAATCCAACAGTAGGTATATGTTTTATGGTTAGAGGCACATCACATATTAAACACTGCTTTGGTGGTTCTTTATTAAATAAATGCTGGTGTGTGATTGTTGAATGTCCCATTCTTAACCTGTTTAAAACAACCTGCTCTTTTCTGTTCTATGGAAGTGTCAGTATGAATTTTACTGATGGCATGATTTCTTTAAGTAGCGAATTGGTTTGTTCCCATATTTTTTTCCAGTTATTCCATACAAAATCCTTCATAACTGGTCTGAAATCGTCAACTGGAATGTTTTTAAAATATGGTAGATTTTCATTGCTTACGGAGTGTCGTGCAATTTTATCTACTTTTTCATTAGGTGGTAGGCCTACATGAGAAGAAACCCACAAGAACTCTACTTTAAAGTGTGTTTTCTGGAGTCTGTGAGGTTCTTCTTTGATATTTAAAAGTATTTGGTAAGTGGGAAATAGTTGTTTTATTCTTAAGAGAGCACTGTAGGAGTCTGATATTATTAATAAGTTTTTGTTTGGTTGTTTAATTTTTGTCAACAGTAAAAACACAAGAGGATAAATTTCTCTTTGCAACGAAACAGTTTTGTCAATCACTAATTTTACGAGAAAAACTGACATGATAAAATTGAGACACCGAAGTTGGAGTGATTTTATCTAATGTCAGTTTTTCGAGTAAATTTAATGATTGGCAAAACTTTGAGTTAAAGAGAAATTTATCTGATAAGAGAAAAGCTCGAGTCTTTTTTGGCAAGATAAATAAAATTAACGACAGAATATATGGATGAATTGCTGTGAAATAGACCTTTTTAACGGAAGACATCTTGTGGTTGCGGCGACCGTTGTCTACCTATAGATTTATACAGGAACTAATAGAAGCTAACTGTAATATTAAATGGAAACTGTCACATAGAGCTTGGACAGGTGTACCTAAGATTACGGCAACGGTATATTTCTTCCAAAAAAATAAAAGTATAAATTGTATTTATTCCCTGGACGAGTCCCTAAAAAAAGAGGAGAAATATACCGTTGCTGTAAGCTTAGACACAGCTGTCCAAGCCCTAAGTTACAGTTTCCATTTAATATTACAGTTAGCTTTTATTAGTTCCTATATAAATCTATAGGTGGACAACGGTCGCCGCAACCACAAGATGTCTTCCGTTAAAAAGGTCTATTATAAGTAACCAAACTTGCGACTCATTGTCATTGTGTAAAAGTGACGTCCGCTTACTAGATATTGAGGAAGAGAAGTTTTTATCCGATAAAAAAGGATGCACCTTTTTTATCGATGTCAAAGTGACAATAACATTTCCAGGTATATGATATCTTAACATTGGAGTTAATTTGTCATTATAAATATTTTGTGAATGTCTCCCTTGCTAATAATTCTTAGTAGTTGATGCGGGGTTATGAATGTTTTTGAAATAAAAAAAATATGTAATGAAAACCGAGAACAATACGGTCGACCTGGCAGTGGAATGGTCTATAAATTCTCCAATGTACTTTTAAGAATAATTTGTATTCCGTATAAAATTGGAACATCGAGGCAACCACTTCCCTAAAGGTCACAGGATCCGTAGAAACTCAACGATCATTCAGAGCCAAGAAATTTCCTTTGAATTAATTAAATCTATCCAATCTGCGAAGTTGGAGTACACTTGGAACGTGCAAGTTCATTTCTAGCATAAATAATTAATATTTTGTTATTGGAAAAAATATACCAGGGTCGTAGATGGTATTTTAAGAATATAATTAATTAAGTATGTTTGTAGACTCCATTTCACATAAGAAGAAGCCACGTGAAGTTTACCAACTGTCTTGCGCAGAAATCAAAATAAGTCTTGTTTATCTAAGTTGCCTTGTAACGACCGTTTCATGCCATTGGCGTTTCAAACAAACATAGCCAATCATTAATTTAAGGTTTAAATATTTTAACCTAACCAAGTATTTTCATATACCAGTGTCTATTTAATGTGAAACTATCTCGAAAACCTTCAAATAATTCCTAAATATGTTTTATTCAAACTATACATGCGGTGAATACATTTTTAATATTGTTATTTTGTGTTAACCTACAAAATGAGGAATCGTTACGCTTAAACTTCAAAATATTATTGATTGTCTAGTTGTCATATTTTTTCGTTGTGTCAGATAGGGACCAAACATTATTTTATTAATTTGATTACTAGTTAATCTTGACAACGGTAGCTGGAACGCTACCGAAACGTCGAAATAAAAAATAAAAAACATTATTGTGGTTTGATTCCCAAAAGAATAAGAGAAAAAAGAATAAGTAATGCCACAAGGAACTTACAGAAGATAGCCAGTTTTACAATATGGCGCTGGTCTTGTCAAGTTCGCGCATACGACTGCAACTTCAAGTGGCTGATGAGAATCTCAGAAACTAGTAGCTCCTTCAGTCCTATTTCCCGGAGGAATTTTAGGATATCTGCAGGCTTCAACTTAGGTAAATCTTCCTCTTCTATTCAGTAATCTAATTGGTTAAAACATATGTTTGATTGGGGGAAAGTAAATTTTACCACAACATGATATCCACTAGAATAGGGTACAAGCATAAATTTTGCTATTGGTGGGAATTGACGCTTTATCAGGTCTCCAAACACCTTGTACCTATGCCTATTTTTTTCCAAAAAATATAAACTTTACTTTTAAAACGACTTTAAAAATCATAAAATTTGAAAGTCCGCCAAAACGCGCTTTACGTCATAAAGATGGCTGACCCATGGTGTGACGTCATTTGTTTACGTTCTGAGTTCTTGTGACCTGATTTGTTTCTGAAAGGATAGAGGAAAAATGGATAAAGCCGGAAAAAAAACTTTGTATTCGAAGTATTGCATTGTTCCCGTGTGTAAATCAACGTCTATTGAAACTCCAGACAAAATATTTGTTACTTTACCTGGTGGCGCAAGCAAAAATACACTTAAGAGAAGGGCATTACTTTTGTTTGTGAAGACCATTTTAATGTAAGTACCTACTTCTATGCTGGTAGTTTTTATTCTTAAATAGTTTGAGGCTATGTACCTATATGTCTAGGAATCAACCATAAAAACATCATTTTCTTACGACCACACATCGAAATATGGTTGGTATATATTATATAAATAAAACATAGTTTAAATCGTACTTACGATAATGCTTTAACTCCTCTTATTTCCTCTGCAGCTGTTTGACTTTATAAATTCAAGCAGCATAAATCTACTTTGGGCAAGTTATCAGTTTGTGCTTTTTTTACAAAACCTTCTTAGCCATATCTTTACTCACAAAATATGAAAGAATCGTCACTGAACACTGAACTAGTAAATAAAATATATTCTTCCAAAAGTTTTAAAATATCCTCGGAAATATCGAATATTTATGTCAAATTTCCACTTTACGTAGACTTTTATAAATAAAAAAAAGCATACACAAACACAATATAAACACTACAGAACTACACAGAACCTAATGCAATACCGGCCGTATTGACAAAAGTAAACAAACATGAGATATGACATCACACGTATCATCGGTAGCGTTCGGAAATCCTCGGGTTGTGGTCGGAAAGTGCATTGAAATTTGAATTTTATTTTAAAATTTAGGAGTAATTTCCAATGGAAACTGGTTTATTTCCTATTACTAGTAATTTTTGATATCAACTTTACTATTATAAATTAATATCTAAGAAAAATATGATATATGCGTGTACCCTATTATATGCCAAACAATAGAGCTACTTTCTATTAGGAAGCGAAAAAAAAACATCCTTTCTGAGCGGGTAGGATGGCTTCCAAGGACCCATTATCAAAAAAGGTTCTAGTAAATTACTCCTATTCATTAAAATATGGATGTATTTGGTAGGAGTCGAGAAATATCCAAGAAAAAAGAACTTTGATCAGGGTTTCCAATATTAAAACAAATAAAAAGTGGTCCGATATATAGGATATAATAGCTACGGGGTTTCCCTTTTACGTGAATTTAGAATCATGATAAAATATCCATTTTTACTCGAGTTATTGCTTGTTTGTGTGAACATTTCTCACGAATTTGCTCTCCGGGATTCACAGCAGGCGCAAGTAAAGGACATGTTTTGGGGCCATTATCTCAGAAACTATCGAGTTCTAGAAAAAAAGATACTATTTTTGTAGATAATGAATTGATCTCCATTTTTAATTTAATCAAAAACTCTCGAATTATCATATTTTGGCAGATATTAGCGAAAAAAAAAGGATTTTTAGAACTTTGGGGTAATTTTTCACCATAAAACCGGGCCTACAGAATGGGGGGAAATTTCTTTATTGGAAATACCCAGTTGAGACCTACAATATCGCCTAATCAATTACCGGTTGTTCCTTTATTTATAGAACTAAATATATCAGGTTCCAACTAAGTCATGTCTTTAACTATTTGATATTTTTTAACTCAACTCAACTCAAGGCCGATTCATGCAACGTTCATTAGCATTACATTTTCATTATTTTATAACTACATTTACATCAGAAAAAGTTAATTACTATAGTTTCCTATATGATGTTCATACAACCACATTATTGAATTTCAATTACACTATTGCATTAAGAAGTTGGTCTACTTTCAACTATAAATTATAATTACATTATATTTTTAGTGAAAACCATAGAGAAATATAATATAATGTCTATGTCTATGGTAAAAATCATGAAATAGCATGCGCCAAAAATGTTACAGCTGTCATTCTGAGGTCTCCTTCTATTTCAAGCAGCCACTTATACTTTCAAAAGTAGTGAAACTGATATATTCCAACACGTTTTTGCTGAGAGAACCTCACAACTTCCAAATAATCGCAAATAACTGACCTTCTAGCTATTCTCACAACCACAAACGATTCAAATAATATGACGTTTATCAATTGCCAGTCTTGTCAGTTCATAATTAATTCGTTCCATGAACTGGTTTGATTAGGCAGTGATAATGTAATTTAAGTGTAGTTATAATGTAATGAAAATGTAATTATAATGCAAGTTGCATGAATCGGCCTTTAATTGAAGAATGATGAAGTAAGATAAAATTTTCGGTCCCTATTTGACCCTACGAAAAAACAAGACACGTACACCAATGTTTTCGAAAACCACATCATAAGGGTTTACCCTTCATACAGAAAATTGCCTGGTTTATGCATTTCTCTCAACATTTCAAAGCTTTGTGAAGCCTTGGAAAGAAATTTCACTCTGAAACTGCTCGTGTGCATAATCTGAGTCAGGACAATGTAAATAATGAAATTGGAAATGTTTTATGAACATTTTTGTTTGTATCAAATCTGACAATTTAATTTTTATATAGTTTAGGTAAAATATATAGTCGGTGAAACAGTATCCTTGTATTTGATTATATACATACAGGGTGGTCCTTAAGTAATTGTACATACAAGTACAGTACAATCTTCACTTCAAAATATTGCGATTTAAAACAACTAGCCTTAATAAAATGTTGATATTAAGAGAGATACAGGGTGTTAAACATGAAATTTTAATTTTCGTTTTTTTACAATAACTTTAACGCTTTTTGACGTATATGCACAAAACTTTGATGTGGGTGTTTTTGGATATGAGAAATCATAATTTTGCACCCAATTCAATGTATTTTGTAGAGGGCGCTACATAGGCCAGGTATGTAGCATAAATGTACGCAAAGCTTTTTTGCCTTTTATATTAGCGCTACTTTTGTAAAAAATAATTAAAGCCACATCATTACAACAAAAAAAGGTATATCTGTTAGTATCCCTGAATATTAACGGTTTTAGAGATAATCACATTTTAGTAATTAACTACATGATTATTTTTTAATGAAATTACGTTCGAAAAATGTAGTTGTGTATACGATAATTATTATTTTTAAATATTAAAAGTACCATACATATTTTTCATGTTAACTGTTACTATGCCCTAATATTGTTCATCTTGATACTAAAAAAAATAATTATCGTATACACTACATTTTTCGAACATGATGTGGATTTAATAATTTTTTTAAAAAGTAGCGCTAATGTAAAAGGCAAAAAAGTTTTGCGTACATTTATGCCGCATACGTGGACTATGTGGCGTTCTCTACAAAATACATCGAAATGGGTGCAAAATTATGATTTCTCACATCCAAAAACCCTCAACCTTAAATTTTTGTGCATATACGTCAAAAAGCGTTTAAGTTATTGTAAAAAACGAAAATTAAAGTTTCATGTTCAACACCCTTTATCTCTCTTAATATCAACATTTTATTAAGGCTAGTCGATTTAAATCGCAATATTTTGAAGTGAAGATTGTACTGTACTTATATGTACAATTACGGACCACTCTGTATAGTTACAAACCTTTTGGTAATTTTTTCTATTAACCAATACACTAAATGTCTTTGTGAGCGCAGTGTCCAAATACCTTAAACTGGCTCTGCCACAGTGGCGTAACTACAGGGTGACAAGCCGGAAAATGCCACTGGCCCCCGGTCAAAGGAGAATCTCAACTCCCAACAGATATATCTATCTCATTTTGCTAGGAGATTCTGATTTGACTTATAAATAATAAAGAATCATTTTATTCCTGGGCCCATATTCTTAAGGGACTAGTGAGAATCTCACCAATGAGATAGGTGTATTGCATGGTTGCCTAAAACATGAGAGTTCCAAATTTGTCGTATTTTTAAAGGAAATAGTGAGATCTGCAATATCACCGGATTCACTTCTCACCGCTTTTGGCGAGATTCTCTATCGGTCCGAACTATGAGAGATTGAATCTCTCTCGTTTCAGGCAACCCGTAATGCATCAATCTCATTGGTGAGATTCTTACTAGTCCCTTAAGAATACGGGCCCTGCAGTGTGCACCGCATATCTGTTATTTGTCACCATTACTGTGACTATGGCTAGAGCCGAGCGGTCATTTTCAAAACTGAAATTGATTTAAGAAATTCTATGGGACAAGAGAAGTTAAGCAACTTCTAGCATATTCTATCCATCGAAAATTCTATGGCCGTAATTTGAACTTTGATGACGTCATTAACAATTGTGCTTAACAGAAAGTCCGAAGGAAGAAGTTTTAATTATTAAAATTGTGTAGTTAAACTACAATTCTGATTTCAGCCATTCGATGAATTTGCCACGGGCCTCGAAAGGTATGCCACTGGCGCTTTGTTGCAATGTTATCTTTTTGATGGGATTTAATTTACTTTAAAACTACTTGTCAATTAATTACCTAAACATAAAATGTACTATTATTCCCGACAAAACTAAATATCAGAATTCTTTGAACCCCTATTAAAATCATGAAAATTAATAAGAAAAAAAAACGGAATGTTCCCTGTTCCCCATCTCAGATAATAATATTTCGGGCGTTTTTATGTTAATTTTATCTTCCTATTAAACTTCCACTTAAAATGAACGCTATGTATTAAGCGGAAACGATTTTTAAAACTTGCTTTCACGATGCGTGTATCTCGTTTCATTCTTGATTGTCCTTTTTCTCTGTGGAAGTTAATATCGGTTACAAACACGCCCCTACAGTTTACTTAATCTTGAAAATTGACTCCAACTTCTTAATTTCCAGCAGTCGGAACGTGTTGCCTAGTCGTGTGTCACCGAAATAAGTGCTCTGTTCACGGAAATATTTAGAGTTGGGGGTGGAAAATATTCTACGTGAAAATAAATTCCGTTCACACAAAATAAAATTAGTTTAAGAGTTGTTACATGATATTTTGATATAGAGACGTGAAGAGAAATAGAAATTTAAGTAATGTTATAGGATCGCTCCAACATGGATGCGTTTAGCGTTTGTTGGAACATGAAATTTGTGAACGTTTTGATATAATGCCTCTTTTTTATTAATGGACACGTGAATTGACATAAATGTCACATAGCAATTCTCGTTGGATGCCCACACCCAGCAACATCCACAAAAACTAAATACATGGGCTGGAAAAATAGGAGACAAAATAATTGGTCACTTGGAAACTGAATTGGAAACTGAAAAATAGTATTATACCTTAGTAAGCTCGGTTATTTCCAAATCCAAGTATGGAATATTTGGGAGTCACTAGTCACTAGTAACAAAAGGGATAGTCCAGTAAACTAAGGTGTCAACATGGGCAACTGGTCCATCAAGAGCATTTTTTTACAATTTGCAGGTTATGGTAGGCACATTCAATTCCAAAAATTTCAGGTACCTGACAATTGTGGAAGGGTGGGAAAATGGCTCCGAAATTCCAGAAAATCCGTTTTCCCGCAATATCTGCCGAGATTTGACCACTGGAGAATTTTTGTTTAGACGAAAAATAAAGAGCAGTTCCTTGCCCACAAAAATGATCCTCAGCATTTTTTCGAAAAATTAGATAGTTTTAGAGATAAATGGCCCGAACGCCGACCCAAAATTGAGCTCCAGGCCGGCTTATAGAGAGCACGCTCTGAGGGCATGACGTCCCCAAGTAAATTACTAATTTTTTAATAACTCGCGTGAAAATCAATATTTTTTAATGAATCAAAGTGCGGGTGAAAGGAGGGATCTGTGGCTACTAAGGCGTGTTTTCATCCACTCAATTCGTGTCCTGGGTCTTTGGAAAACCAGGCCAAAATTCGTCTTTGCTAGATTTTTTAATGCTTCCATGGATTTTTTTCATATTATTTTTATTAATAGTTATTTCAGCCAATCCTATTGGATAATGGTTCTTTGGGGGGTACTTTATTTATTCCGAAACAATGCTACTAATAATTCGCCCGTATTTTTTTGAATAATGTGTTTTCCAAGAGGCGATTTTTGTGGATTTCTGGAGTTTTCCCGAGCGCTCTGGTTTATCGAGAATTTCTTGATGATGTCAAACCCGCTTATAATTGATATTGGGAGAAAGGTTAGTATATCCTCTTGTCGATGGTATGATTTTTTTTGTTCAAGACCTCTGGGTTTTCAGGAAAATCGGGAAAATTTCCAGTTTTCTGAGGGAAGACAACTATTCTTCTGAGTTTTTTCGAGCAGTTTTTTCTCTTTACAGTAAAATTCTTCCCGGTCAAGCATCATACCCGATGAAAGGTCACATTATGAACTTTCCTTTGATATGTGTATCAAGTATTTTATTTGATGCATTAAAAAGAAATTTGTCTCTAAATTTGTTGTAATGGATGCCTCATTTGATTCTCGCACGCCGCCACGCCACCCTTCTATAGTGTGGTCGACGGCGTCTGCTATAGTGCGTGTACACGTGGATGCTTTCTGCTGCATTGTTTGTCAACAACTGACAATTTTACATGTAAACACTATCTCTTCCGTGATTTTTCAAGAATAAATTAGTAGTATTCCAGTGTAAAAAGTGAAATTCAAGTCATTATTAATTTTATTGTTATTATTGAATAATAAATTTTCAAATTTTTATTGATAAAAAACACAGGGAAATATTGAAAATTCTTGAGCTTCTTTTTTTTGAAGCACACGGTGAGGTTTCATTTTTTCAATTAAGATCATTAATATTGTTGTGGGTGAAATGACATCTAATGATTTGATAAATATTGTTAATTCCTGTAGAAAAATGGAAGTCGCAGAGGATTCTAGTACGCCCGTGTGTTTTATTTGTGATCAAGTTCTGACTGAAGACGTTACAACGGTTACCCGAGGGCTAGAAACCCTAATAAATATTAGCAAGACCAGGAAAGACAACTACCATTTGTTCCTGGAGAAGGTATCGTCTGTGGAAGTTCATAGCTTGTGTAGGAAGAGGTATTGGGTAATGAAGAATGGGAAAGTTATTTTCGCAATTTTAGCGTCTACTTTCAATCCTTTTCGCACACAATCATTCCTAGGATTGGTCAGTCCAATAAAAGCAGGCCAGCGTCTCAATTTTAAAGAAAGCGATAACTTTTGTGACCCCGAGAGTGGGTAAGAGATCGATCATTTTCATGTTCCTTTTCATGGGCTTAATTATTTCGCGGTTGCGAAAATGCAAGGTGCCGCCATCTACCATAGGTGCCTGGAGGCCTAAACATAGAAATTGGTGTATTTTCAGGGTCGCTCATCCCATATTTTGGGCTAGAAGCGTCAGTTTTTAAGTTTCAGAAAACTGCGAACTGTTCAACCACCATTTTTGCAAAAAATATTGGTGTAACGAAAGAAATTGTAGAGACAACTTTTGTAAGTAATGAACTGCTCTTCATTTTTTGTCTGAACAAAAATTCTCTAGGGATCGTGGTTCGGGAGATATCGGCGGAAAACTGATTTTCGGGATCTCTAGAGCCATTTTCCGACCCTTCCACAAATTTCAGACACCTGACATTTTGGGGGTTCAATGTACCCACTATTACCTGCAAATTGAAAAAAAATTTCCTTGCTGGACCAGATGCCCATGTTGACGGTATTTTTCGCCTTCATTTATTGGACTAGCAGTAAAACAGCAGGAATTATATCAAAGATGTTAAAATCAAAAGACATAAAATATCTCGAAAAGGCTAAAATAAGAATGTACCAAACAATAATAAGACCGCCAGTTATATATGCTTGTGAAACTTGGACCATGAACAAAAAAGAGCAGAAAGATTTATGGTGGAATTAATGAAGATGGAATCTACAGAAGAAGAACAAACAAAGAGCTTTCAGAATTATATAAGCACCCAAGTATAACCCATATAGTTAAAGCACAAAGAGCGAGATGGTTGGGACATATAGGTAGAATGACGAAAGATAAATGGGTAAAACGAGTGCTACAAGGTGGAGGAGGTGGTAAAAGGAGAAGAGGAAGACCAAGGAAAAAATGGTTGGAAGAGGTTAAGGGACACCTGAGAACAATGGGAGGAATGGGATTAGGAACAGAAGGAAATGGAAAGAGTGAAAGATCTCGTAGCCGAGGGCCAGGTAGGACTCTATTGCTGATATATAGGGGGTTGGGATAAAATATGGAGCCAAGTAAATATCTTTTAAACGAAAAAACCGATATTTATGAAAATTTGCAGGTAAGTGCAGTGGAATAAAATGTATCTAATGTACATTTTTTTGTTAATAATATACTTCCGGTTTAACCGGAAATGCTATCAACTTATTTAATTTAAATGGGACACCCTACATATTTTTACAGATTTTGAAAGAGCTCGTTATTTTGAATTTATACAAACTGAGTTTACTGTAAAGCTACTAACCTATACCGTAAAATCTAATTTAAAATTTGTAATAATTATGTAAATATATGTATTTATTTTTTCTGTGCCAATGACCAGCGCTGTCGAGGCACGTTAAGATAAAATAAAAAAAAAATAAAAAAAAAATCATAAATATCGTTCTTTTCGTTGAGATCGTGATGGTTAAAACTGTGCAGGCCCTCCGGTTTGGCGGTGGTGGCGTCTTGTGGTTGCGTCCTGAGCATAACATTTTGCCTCCTAGCACTTTAAATCTCGCAATAATAGCAAATGTCTTGTATGTCGGGGGCTCATGAAGAGGTCTGCCACACTTCTGTGCCATCAGAATCAAAATTTCTCCCGAGGGTGCCTCCGCAATGGTCAATTTGTTAGGTCGGTGTTTTAACAGCAAGCGGAAGCAATGAAACCGAACAAAATCATCAACAATCACGTTTTGTGTAGGTTAGTTGGATCCATCTAACTCCCAAAGTCCTCACGAGTGGGCCCCGAAAGACTTTTTAACATTTTCTTGATCCCACGCACCCATATCTAGTAGTAGATACTTAATGAAAAATCCGGTAGTTCGGATAGATACTGGGATAGATATTTGCCAAAAGAGCCATTACACGTGACAGACGTCAGTCGGAACAAGCCCGACATTCGCATTCACGATATAAAGTATATTTGTGGCTCTGGTGTGCACCAGAGCGCTCCCTGGAATTGAAAATTGCTTCGTTTGTAATACAAACCGCTTTGTCGGAGAAGACGACAAGAAAATGTCTGACAATTTCCGACTGCCGTCTGTCACGGGTGATGGCTCTCTTGACAAATATCTATCCCAGTATAAATCCGAACTGCCGGATTTTTCATTAAGTATCTACGACTAGAGATGGGTGCGTGGGATCAAGAAAATGTTAAAAAAGTCTTTAGGGGCCCACTTGTGAGGACTTTGGGAGTTGGATGGATCCAACTAACCTACATAAAACGTGATTGTTGATGATTTTGTTAGGATTCATTGCTTCCGCTTGCTGTTAAAACACCGGCCTAACAAATTGACCATTGCGGAGACACCCTCTGGAGAAATTGTGATTCTGATGGCACAGAAGTGTAGCAGACCTCCTCATGAGCCCCCGACATACAAGACATTTGCTATTATTGCGAGATTTATAGTGCTAGGAGGCAAAATGTTATGCTCAGGACGCAACCACAAGACGCCACTACCGCCAAACCGGAGGGCCTGCACAGTTTTAACCCATCACGATCTCTTAGTTATCATTAAGAATAAAACATAAACATAAAAAAAATCGAAAATCGTACGAGAGCCAGGATTACCTATAAAATGGTGCAGGGTCCTTTAAATACACATAGATTCAAAAGTTTTGCATCACCCTAAATCTCCGAAAAAAAAATGTGTTCATTATAAATGGATCAGAGATTAATCAAATGATTAGTTTCAATAAAAAAAACGTGTATATTTGTCAAAAATTTTCATTATCCAATAATAAACTTGCTTTAAACATAAAAAGTATTCTTAGAAATTAAATAAATTAAATACAAATTGATTCTTTTTAAAGAAAAGGTTAAGTGAGAACCTGCATGAGAACTTTTAATAAAGAGTATTTCCACCTCTAGAATTTATGCAAGCTTGAAGTCCTCTGCCCATGCTGTTCACCAAATTATTGATATTCTGTTGAGGAATATTTCGCCATTCTTCTTGGGCCGCATGAACAAGCTCTTGTACACTTTCTTGGGTGGATTTCTGCGTGATGCCACTACCCTGGCAAGCATGTCCCAAGCATGTTCTATGGGATTCATGTAAGGAGATAGGGCAGGCCAGTTCAAACGATTCATCCCTTCAGTTTCAAGATACTCATTTACAGCTCTGGTCCGATGAGGTCGGGCGTTATCGTCCATAAAAACGAAGGAATTGCCAACAGCTGCGCGCCATAGTCTCACGTGAGGATGTAGAATCTCTCTGAGATACCTATCACCAGTCATCGTTCCCTCCACATGAATTAATTCTGTGCGATCAATTAACATGATACCAGCCCAAAACATAGCACTTCCTCCTCTGAAGGGCGGCACGGGGCGAGCATGGGCAAGCTGAGCAACTCTCGTTGGATCCCGCCACACACGTATTCGATGGCTATCTTGTACCAAACAAATCCTTGTCTCGTCGGAAAAAAACACCGAATTCCAAAATTCTTCAGGCAAGGCCGCGTGTCCTTGAGCCCACTGTAGTCGGCGAACTCTGTGCTCAGGTTGTAGTCTGGGCACTCTTATTGGTCGGCGACACCTCAAACCTGTAGCGAGTATTCGTCTTCGTAATGTCGAGATCGATACTCGAACTCCCAACGCATGTCTCATATCTCTTTGGAGTGCTGGTATTGCCATGGTCGGGTTTCTTCGGATAGTTAAGTGGATATAGCGGTTCTGCCGCTGATTAGTAACACGCATTCTACCGCTTCTAGGTCTATCACGAAGAGAATTGGTCTGGAAATTCCGTTTCCATACACGAGACACATCACTTTGCCAAACGCCAACTCTGTTTGCCACGAACCTTTGAGAATGACCTTCTTCAACTAAAGCCACTATTCTTGCACGTCAATCTCACTTATGACTTGACGATTCATGTTTGCACTTAAAATCGCAAAAATCAAATGCCTTGAATGTTAAAATGATCGCACTAAAAATTTTATCTTACAAAAAAAACTGTAAACATCTGTATATTGCAAAAAATATGGAAATATGGTAAACATTGATAAACAAGCCAACAAAAAATTGTTAGCGCAAAAAAATTCCTTCGCATCCGAAGAAGGTGATGCAAAACTTTTGAATCTATGTGTATATAAACCATAGAAAGAAAACATCATACTCTCTTCCGTCTACATCTGACAGTTAAAATTTAGTGACCCTGAACACTTTCGCCTGCATCTACAGGGGGGAGACTTTGCTTCCCAGTTTAAAGTAGCCATGAGCCGCCTCTGCCCTTGCCCTCGTGTTATATGAATAAAATATTGCAGTATTTGGTAAGCAGTTTAGTTAAATAATTCCATTTACACAATGAAGTTAAAAAAGTTTACCTTTACTTTGAAATATTATCATTATAAATCGACTGGAAATCTGGTCTACTTACTTATTGATTGGTGCTGTTAACAGAAAATTTATAGTGGCATCTTTCCCGTTAGATATCTTTCCAATCTCGTTGATTAACTGTTTGGAAGAGACATTTAATTTCCAATGTAATAAAAGACTCTGCGTTATTATCAGAAATTGCGTAACATTTTAGACAACCGCTAAGAATCACAAATTTTTAATTAGAAGAGAAGCACTCTTTTTCGGTATTTTCGACACGAATCTCGAAAAAAGGGTATGATGGCGAAGGAGAGAAGAATTTTCAAGTAGGTATCCGGTTTACTATTTACTGCCTACGTGGTTTTTTTTCAAAATAAGAGTTCCTCGACTTCTTCAGAATAAATTTAAAAATTGTTTATTCCGGAGGAAAGGTCGGATTTTCAGATATAAATTAATAAAAGTATGGTATATTTTGAGTTTAACATTCAAAGTAAGTTTATAAAAATTATAATAGTATATTAAATACCAAGTGTCAAAAACGTTACTTTATTCACGAGTTTTCTGAGGCACGAGTAGAAGGCAGCAGAACGAGCGCCTTAAGGCTCGCGCGCATTTACCGGCAACAGCCGGAAACGGAACGGGCCACGGCGGCCGGCAATATTACCTGGGTATCGCGCACTAGTCGGTAAAAAATTTTTGCCAGTCATAGGTCGCTTGTCGGTTATTAGTCATGGATTCAGAGACTCTAAATAAAATAATTATAATAAGTTTACTGTGCGAAGAAGAGGAAAAACAAAATTCTGTTAAACAAAAAAGAAAAAGAGAATGGATAAATGACATTTGTACAAAGAGGAAAACTGAAAGTGAATTTGCCACTTTATTTCTTCATCTAGTAGACCAAGAGGAGAAATTTTTTCAATATTTTCGAATGAGATATGAAAACTTTTAACCATTATAAAACCTGATCTGACATTTCAAAATACCACGTTTATAAACTCCATTCCACCAGCAGAACGGTTAGCAGTGACTCTAAGGTAAGTTATTATTATTAATTAGGTAGTATTACTGCTGTTTTCATGTCTTTACTATTCTTAGTTAATAGATATTTATTTGCAACATTTACAACATGTTGTCAGCAGTGACTACTGTTTCAACTGCCATCTGAAGTTTGGCCGCAGGAACTATAAAATTCAGCGGGAATTTTAAATATAAAATTGATGGAGAATTTTATCTTTTTGAAAAATAAATCGACTGTTCACCTAAAGAACATAAAATTCAGCTGCTTATAAAAATATATAAATTATAATTGAAAATATTTCGCCAAATCTTGCATTAGAACTGAACATAAGAGAATATTTGGCAAACTCTTGTTGATGCAAGATTTGGTAAAATACTATACTACTATCAGTTATAATTTATATGTTTTCATAAAAGCTGCATTTTGTGTTCTTTTGGTAAAAAGTCAATTTATTTCTAAAAA
>CAJUYG010003996.1:0-18365 GCA_910591675.1 Galerucella calmariensis | reverse complement strand
CAAATTTTTTCTGTTGTGTCAGTTAGGGATAAAAATTAATTTCTACTCATTTTTTCTTGACAACGATGAAATAAAGAATTTAATACGTTATTATGTTCTGCCAGAATATTCATCGCTGTCTTCAAATTTAAATCCTTTATTAGAAACAAATGTAGTACGTCGCATAGGTTTCTGCCAAAGCATTTTAGCTTTCAAATCGTAAGGTAACGGAATAAAAAGTTTTCCAGAAGTTTTTACTGTTGTATTTTGACAATCTGGTACTATGCAATACTTGTATTTGCTCTTTTTGTCACTCATTTTATAATAATTATCATTGATTAAGAACAAACATTAACGTCAACTAACATTCAAAATTCGCCCGAAATACCGAATTAAACCAACATTCACACGTTAAGTGTACCCGGCTATATGAAGCCGAAAGCCGCCGCCGCCGGGCTCGTCGCCAGTGGGCTGATTTGACGTCACAGCTTGGACACGCCCCGTTTTAAATCTGGCCATATTTTAACACTGAATTTGAGGGTGAAATCGGTTGGATAAAATTTAGATTTTTTGGCAATTGTCTTTTAGAATAGAGAACTTTTTAAAACTAAAATAAAAAAGTTATCGAAAATGGCTCCATTTTATCAACTGTTAAATAACTGTGAATGTACCAAATTGATTTCAAAATGTATTCTGCAATGTACTGATGTTTTCAAAATATAAATTAATTCGTTATAAACAATGTCATTCTAATCAATTATGTAGAATATCAACAACTGTGAGGAAACGCCATTTCATTACATTAATTACTGTCAGTTCCTGAATCAACGTTTTGGGATACACTATATGCATAAATTAACTCTCAATTTTTTCAAGATGTCCTGCATAAAATTCAATCGCGTGTTACTGTACCGTGCAATTTGTATAATCATTATTAAATAAAGCCAAATTTCTGTTATTGGAAGTGGCGTAAGAGTAGCAGAAAGATGTCGAAAAAGTGTACAGCGGTATGCAAGTGGCGCAATAGTAGCAGAAGGGTGGGAAGGCAGAGTATGCTGACCAAATTAACCTAACAAGATCCGTTCAAAGTAGTAAATTGACAATAATGGTAAGAACGTGTGTTGTGGAACTTTGTTCAGCTGGCAAACAGTACGTGAAGTAATCTCCATAAACTATGTTTTACTTCTATAATATATAAATGATAATGGCCAGTCACGTATAGGACTGAGCCAATCACATTTTGTATATTTCACCTCCACAATCTTGAATCAGTTTCTCTGGAACCAAAATTGGTGTTGGTTCTGACCATACAAATGGAATTATTCAAGAGATGTACCTTCCTCATTGGATCAACTCTCAATAGATACTTTTACCTATTTGATGTGCTTAGGATAGTCCTAATAACTACTGCACAGTGACACACTGCTTTCCAAATGCTCTGTGATCTCCATTTATACTTATAGTCATTTATGAGGCAATATCTATAACAACATGAATAATTATGGGTACATATCTGTGCGATTATAGACTTAATGTTCAGAAATGTGAAGGATATTTCTTATTGCTCCCATTACTAACTTCCAACACAATTATATGATTTTGGAGAAATTCATCTTCAACCAAACATAGCACCAGCTACGCGGAATACTTATTTTTTCATTAAAAGCTGCTTAAATCAATAATAAAATGAAATAAACAAACCCCTTCCATTTTCGTCGCCCTTAATAATCCACCAAGCTGTCACTACTTTAAATACTTCTCACCTCTTGGCTATACTTGCGCCACCAATTCAATACCTTTGCCGGACACTTTTAACATACCGGTGTTGTGCTAATTATATCTAGTCTCCATGGTCTAGTAATACTCTAGATGTCATCACATCAAGGACACTGACTCAGCCAACATATCAGAATTGCACTGCAATACTTTGGTAGGTTTGGTTGGTGTTTCTAAATACCTACGACAACATTCAGGAGGTAAATGCTCATTCGACATTAAGACAAAATTTTCTCAGCCTTTTCAAGATATCACCCTTAGAAGGTGGTGACTAATTTAAATTTTTTTTTTCCTAAATTTCAGTAGAGCTAGAAACTTGAAATGGGTGATATTCGGAAAGGAGTGAGCTGAGGAAATTTTGTTATTGGAATGACCCATCTCAATTTTATACAAGCAATCACCAACTGAATTTTGTCGTATGAAGTTAGAAACACTCTGTATATTCAGTGTATGAGAGCCAAACAGAATAAATCAATATTCCGGTCACTGTACATATTGATGAGAAGTCCCGAAACACGTAAAATTGAAATTATGGATTGACATTCTTCAACATGGAAATGCGATCTACACCTTATCAACCCCTTTCGAATGACAGGATCACTTATATCGTTTGAAAGGTATCTTCATTCTCTGCTCTTCAAAAATGTTATCGTATTGAAGTTTATTGCATCAATTGAGATAGAATATAATAAAATCATGAGATTGCCGTAATTTTGCGGAAATATAGGTACTCAAAACCTATCACAATTTACCCAAAACTTATTTTCTGTTTAGGATTTGATAATTCCATTACTTCCGTTAATAATTGATCTTTTTTATGTCGCCGAAACATAGTTTTTCCATACCGCTTTCGCCTACTAATCGACTTCCTGGCGAATTACCTAAATCAATTTTTCATCCAGATACGTCCTGCTTGGCGTTAACATTTCCAAATCCTCCCTTACCCGGGAATATGTTTAAGATGAAATGATTATAATGCAAACATTAATATAGTGATGAAATATTGATAAAAATATGTGGAGCTGAAATTATTACTATCAATAAATTAGAATTCCGATAAGGAGTTGGGAAAAATAATTTGTCCCAAAACTAATACTTCCAGAATAATGAGGAACGTTCTTGTCATTTGAAACGTTTGAAATTATTCAGAAGTCAAGTAATTATTCAATGTCATATTATAAATATTGGAACCCCCGTTGATAAAGTTGCGATAATTGCTCTGGTTGGCATTTCTGATCACTTCGGAAGATCCCAACTATCAACCGGTATTCCCAAGTGGTTTATTAACTAGCAGCTTGGTAATTACCGTGTGAACATGCCGATGATGCTCCTATGAATTAATACAACTTACTAAATTGATCACATTAATACAGGTTTTAAATCAACACATGAATAATACGTATTATTAATGTGTTTCCATTTCAATTAGAACACATACCGAGTTTTTAATAGAAAACATGCAGGTATTTAATTACCGTATTTATACGACTATGATGTAAAAGAGAAACCAAGCAAATATCTCTAATAATGTGAGATGTATTGAAATGAAATTTGGAAGGAAGGTATCACAGTAAATAGCTTATTTGTATTCAAATTTTCCAACCATTTTCAACTTCTGGTTTAACCGGATGTGATGTCGTTTTTAAAATTCATGATGTCACACCTTGTATATTGGGTGAAGCATTTTATAACGATAATAAACATATAGAGTGCGATATTCTCCATTCCAATGCCAAGCAAGGAATCGACAAAAAAAAGTATAATATATGATAATATTAAGTAATCTGATGAAGAAATAAATAATACTATCATAAAGGGAAACTAAGTGAATTTGAGAGAGTGTGGAATAAAATAGGATTATTTTGTAGGCTGAAATATTGAATGTTCCAACTGCGCACCGATCATTTCAAGACAATCGACAAGTCGTTTTGTAAATGATCTTGTAACATTCACCAGTTTTTCGGGTTATTATTTCAGCTTAGTCTTGTATATTGCTAGGTTCGTTAATATAAATTTGGTTGAAAGGGAAAGGAGTCCCTGAAAACGCACTGGAAATATCAGTTTTATCTATAACGGACATTAAGCCGTACACATTTGGATTGATACTCTTGTGTGGGGAAAAGCAATCTGGTAAGTTTAAGGTTAACCATTTTCTCACCGATTTATTTAATAAGGGCTATCCGTATCAAACAGCATTCGATCGGCTCTATCCCTTTCGATATCACCTGAAGGAGGTAAATATCTTCGAATTGAGGGTTATTTTGATGGTATCGTGAGAACCTATGGATGAGGTTGCATATCCTCCGTCTTCAATTTTAACATCTGTCTGGTTTGGGCCCTGATAAAAACTCATCCTTAGAGCAACTTATTGAAAACAAGCAATGCTATTGGCATTGGTTTCTGCCCATAGGGTTGAAACGATACAATTGATTTCAACAACAAACTTTACAATGGCGGTAGTTGCGGTATCGATTGAATGTTCAGAAAGGATTGAAGCTTCGGATCCTAACAAATATCAACCGCATCTTAGCTCTCATTTTTCCTATACTTATCCCAATATTTACGAAGAAAAAACACTCCAGGATTGTTCAGAAATAACTAGGGAGGTCCATTCTTCACCGAAATGATAATATTTTCGTCAAAGCCACACAAACCTGTAACGTAACATGACAGACCATAAGTCAATGGATAAAAAAGGTCCTAAGTGCAAAACCTAATTCTGGACTGGGGATAACGCTGGAATCACATTTATTCATTAACTTCAGTGGAGGTAACAATTAAAATACAATAAAAGCGACTACCTCACAACTGAAAACAAACCATCTCGGTTTCGTAGTTATTTACTTAATTACAGTGGGATTATTATTTCAGTTTTTTGTGATTTTTTCGTATTTAATAAAGCGCGTTACTGATAAATATTGATAAATAATTATAAGTTATTTTTACTCTTTATAAGTTTGGAAAGATATTTCTCAAAAACACTGACCTGAGGAGCAATTGCGAACCAGAATGGTTGGTGTTAAATATTTTGTATACCAACCCCGTTTGACTTTGAAGTGTAATTCAATAGCCGTCGGGGCCTATGACCCAGAAAGTAGTTGTTGCTTCTTAGATGAACAGTCAGTGTTATTGAAAAAGTAACTAAAATACGTTGTCACTGAAGGAGTTTGTGGATGGGATTCATATAATAAACACAGATTTACTCAATTATATATTGCACCATGTGCAGATAAAGGAGTACAGAACTATTATCATTACACACAAGGCTCAACTGTCTCTTGTCAATCAGATGACACCTGACAGCGGAATCAGTTATCAGTTAGGCAAGTTTTAGTGACTATCAATTAAGTTTTTAGCGATATATCAACACCCCTCCTCGTTGAAAACTTATATACACAAAAAAATTAAACTTACAAGACACGATATAAAAGGATGTCTAATCATAAAATAACATAATATTCATTATTATTTAAACAATGCAAAAAAACATACCATAAATTTAACAAAAGTAATGCTGATTTCAAACAATATTGCTTAAATTAAGTTTATCCCTGAGCTTTAAAAAGGTTACATAAGGTAGGCCTTTTGTCAAGATATCTGCCTGCTTTCAATTGATTTGTTATTAACATGTTCACAGATAAAATTATATTTTAGATCAAGATGTTTTACTCTTCGGTTGTTACTAGGATTTTTAATAATAGCTATTGTCCCTTGATTATCGCCATACGCTGTTATAATATCAACTTTTAAATCAAAGTCATTTATTAGCTTCTTGAGCCATAAACCTTCACAAACAGCTGTAGCAAGAGCAATCAGTTCAACCTCAGAGGTTGATGAAGCAACACAATGTTGTTTTCTGGTTGCCCATGTTACAGTGTTATCGAATATTTTGAAAAGAAAGCCCGAAACTGATTTTCTATCCATTTCATCATTGCCGCATCTACATAACATATTAAGTTTGCATTTAAATCTCCCCTTTTGTATTCTAATCCCATGTCTATTGTTGATTCAAGATTAGGATTCTTTTCAAGTGATTATATATTTCGTCTGCTGCTTTATCCTGGTAACGACTGAAGATATTTAGCGCAAAACATATATCTGGTCTGGTATCAAGCATCAAATACATAAGGCTTCCAATCATTTGCCTGAATCATTTTGATGTTGTACTTTGATCTTTACTACAAATATTCAATTTCGGATCTATAGGTATATTTGTACCACTACAGTTTTCCATACTAAACCGTTTTAAAATATTCTTAGCATATTTTGATTGACTTAATTTTAAAATCCCTTCTTCCCTGTCATATTGAATTTCAAATCCGAGAAAATATTCCAGTTTGCCTTTTATTTTTATGTCAAATTTTGATATTAGTTTTGCAATTATTTCATTTATCATGTTTAAATTTGGCCCAGTGATAATTATGTCATCAACATAAATGATTAAGTAAACCCTTTCCTCCTGTGATAATAAAATATAAAGACAATAGTCATTTTCAGACCGTGTGAAACCAATGTCTAACAAGTAATCGTTCATTTCATTATTCCATTGTTTAGATGAGTCTTTAAGACCATAAAGAGATTTCTTCAATTTCAAAACTTTGTTTGAGTTGCATTCAAAACTCTTTGGTGGGTAAATATAAACATCATCCTTTATCTTTGCATTCAAGGAAGCAGACCTTACGTCTAGTTGTTTAAAATAAAACGAACGTTGATTTCCTATAATTAGAAGCATTTTTATTGTTCCCAACCTTGCTACTGGTGAGTATAATAAGTCATATTCATTTGTATCCTGTGCAAACCCACCAACTACTAATCTTACTTTGTATCTGTTTTCTATATACTCTAGCGGCTTATAATTGTTAACCCATTTTGTGTCTATTATTTTAGTATTTTTAGGTTTCTCTACTATTTCCCCAAGTTTCATTCTTGTTCAATGAATTCATTTCCTTTTCCATTGCCATGAACCAAAATTCCCTATCTTCCCTTTTGTCTAAATCTTCATATCTTGTTGGTATGTCATTTATATAATTTATTGCATTAAAAGACATGTACATTTCATAGTCTTGTTGCCAGCTAGGTGTGTATATCGTTCGATTGCTTCTTCTGTTGTCTGCTTGACTGCCTCTTGGGTCATTTATATTGTCTGTATCCCTTTCATCTTATTTTTCTCCTGTTGTCTCATCTTCATGACTTACTATATCGTCACCTCCACTTTGAGATTCTTTGTCTTCATTTTCCAATTCTTCTACCCTTTTCTTATAGTAAAATGTGTTTTCATCAAACTTGACATCTCTTGAAACAATGATTTTCTGCCTATCTATACTCCATAGTCTGTACCCATTATCTGTGTACCCTACAAAGATACATTTTTCAACCTTCGAATCAAATTTAGTTCTAAACTGCTCTTGGTATATGACAATAAGCAATTGATCCAAATATTTTTAAATTCGATACATTCGGTTTCCTGCCATACCAGATCTCTGAAGGTGTGACTTTTTCAGTAATACTACTCTAGTAGGACTTTTATTCAAGATATAAGTTGTTACCCTGATAGCCTCACCCCAAAACTGTTTTGGCATGTTTGCCTGGTTAACTATAGCTCTGCTTCTTTCCACTAATGTGCGATTCATACGTTCTGCTTTACCGTTTAATTGTGGATTGTATGGTGTAGTGTAGTCTAATATTATACCCTGGTCTTTACAAAAGTCTTTAAATTGAGATGAAACATATTCCCCTCCATTGTCGCAGCGCAATTTTGGAATTTTTGAATTAAATTTTGAATTTACATGTTTACATATCCCCAGAATTTAATGAATACCTCATCTTTAGTTTTTATCAAGTATGTTATGGTGAAATTAGAAAAATCCTCAATAAATGTCACAAAATATTTATAGCCATCGAATGTTACTGGGTTAATTGGCCCACATACATCGGTGTGTATTATTTCTAAAAATCGTTTACCTTTAAATCTAGTGCTAAAAGGCAACCTGGACATTTTTCCTGCTACACAACCTTCACAAAAATCCAATTTATATGTGCATTCATTCTTATTGATTCCCAAGACCATATTATTTTTTACCAAATTTTTTAAGCTATCAAAATTAATGTGAGCAAATCTATTATGCCGAATCATTAGATTATTATTACTTATTATTTCTAAATTTAAACAATCAGGTTTAATCAATTCAAATTTTATCTCATATAGATTATTTCTGCAACCTATACCTATTAAGCCTTGATTAGCTTCAAAGAATTTTACTGAACCATTCTCAAATACTACTTTAATGCCTGTGTCTTCTAACCTTTTGACAGACAACAAATTCTTTCTCAAGTTTGGCACAAACAATACCTTTTTAATTATACATTGAATCCTTTTGTTGTTGATTTTTGAATATACTTTAATGTTCCCTGTACCCGTTGCCTCAATATAATTTTCATCTTTGGCTATAGCAATCTTAATTGGATTTCTCAAGTATGCAAAATCAGTAAAATATTCCTTCTTATTCACCATATGATCAGTGCACCCAACGATTATACACCCTACAGGATTGCTTATTCGCTTGAATCTTTCGTCGGTGAGTGGGAACTCGCGTACGTCACCAGTGGACCTCGCCCAATTTAAAATATATTGCAATCCTTAATGTTTTTTACTTTTTTCTTGTGTATTTGCAAGAAATAATAATAAATTAATATTTTTGGTGATATTGTAACGTTTATTCTAATTTATATTTACAATTAATTTATATTTACAGATTTATATTCAAATACAGTCCTTATTTAATAATTTACATAATACACTAAACACACACTAACTATAATTTATATGAGAGTCACTTAATAAACACTTTATCGAGGCGCGATTGATTTCTTTCAGTATCAACACTAACTGACTAACTAACTGCGCTGCGATGCTCGTCGCCTATTTATACTCGCACGTCTTGTAGTCCTAGAAAACTCTCGAAGTTCTAGTGGATGCGCTGGGTTTTTCTAGATGTTACGTATTCCAGATTATTCTCGAAAATAAGTCGGAGGAGCCATAGTCGTATCATATGGGAATTTCACTGGGGGCACTAATTAAGCACATCAATGCAGCAGCTCGCGTAACAATATGTTATTTTAAAAAGTTATATTTAGTTGTATAAGTAGTTATATAATATAGATTAGCGAATGAAACAATAACTCAATTATTGAAGAATCTTGCTTATAATTTATTTTGCACAGAAAGAGAAGCAAATCTACGAGTTGTGTTTATGGGTTAATTGATGGGTAAACTCAGCATTATATATTTTTTTCTTATGGGGAAAATAATATATGCACTTATAAAGAATTAATTAATAAACAATTTTTTTAAATTTTCTTAAAACCTCTATCATCCCTTGTCACCCTCACACTTTTTCTCTTCAACCATTATTTTTTCTGGGATTGATAATTATTATAATTAATCCTAATAATTGTTCGAAGTTTACAAAGGAGGATACATACAAGCAAAAATTAAAACTTAGATTACTTCAAAACTAAAACTAGGAACATATATAAAACCATGTAATGTAATGGTGATGTTTATGCCAGAAACTGAGGCATTCTTTTTAGTTTTATGTTATATCTTAATTTCTAATTTTTTTGCATTATCATCTATATTACATTACATGGTTCTTTGTTCTAAGCTTTAGTTTTGAATTAATTTTTATTTTTGCTATCTAAAAATGTATACATTGGAACTCGAATCCAAAAATTTTGTATTTACACTGTAATAATGTGCCTCGCATTTATAGACTTTCTTGATTGACAATTATTAGAAAAGTTTACTTACCATCTTTATTAATAAACAACACCTTCAAAATTGAGAAAAAACGGATAAAATAACGTCAAAAAACACTTTGTAAACACACTATTAACCATGAAATTAAAAAGGTTAGGTCCAGTGATGACGTATTCGTCCGACTTGAGCGAGGCGAACACAGAGTTGAATGGAAATAAGCAATCCTGTAGGGTGTATAATCGTTGCAGTGCACCCACTGTCAATAATAAAATGCAAATCATTGTTACCTTCTTCATTACTACTCACTTGTGTTATAAAACTTACACTTTCTTCATCTTGCTGTTCTGCATCGTGTTCATTCAACATAGCACTACCATTATCAAATCTTCCTGTTACTTGTCTTCTTCGGTATCTATTAAAGCTGTCCTTCTCTCCTCTATTCTGATTTCCATACTGAGCTTGATTTCTTCGATACCCATTGCTTGCTGTATTACTATAACTTGCATTGTCTCTTCTTAAATTTTGGCTATGTGAATGACTACCTCTATGTCCCCTGTATGCTCTACAATCTCGTTTAAAGTGACCTGGTTTTCCACAATTGTAACAACCAGATAAAAACGCTGTATTTTCATTTCCATTTGACACAGTTATTTTACTTGTACTAACCCTTGTGTATCTTTTTTTGATTTAATTACGTCTAAAACTCTGTGTTCATCCAATATTCTCTCAATTCTAAATTTCCAATTATAATAATTACGACCATTTAGCGGTTCTACGTTTATTCTTGAGTTTGTACCGGCCATTTTCTTGAAATCTTGGAAATATTACTTTTTCTTACTTATTTATTCCTTTTTGCAAACTGGGCCCATAACCTGAAGGAGTTTGTGGATGGGATTCATATAATAAACACAGATTTACTTAATTATATATTGCACCATGTGCAGATAAAAGAGTACAAAACTATTATCATTACACACAAGGCTCAACTGTCTCTTGTCAATCAGATGACACCTGACAGCGGAATCAGTTATCAGTTAGGCAAGTTTTAGTGACTACCAATTAAGTTTTTAGCGATATATCAACAGTCACCAGACATACAAACTGAGTTAACGATCAGTTTCTTGTTCCAACAAAAATATAAGACTAGTAGATAGGTTCACGGATTTTCTCATGATCACTCATCTGGTGCATGCAAATTGCTGTGTTTCAATTATACTCCACAGTTTCAATGAATCTCAGCATAACCTTCAGCTTTCAAGAAGGGATTTGTGTTTGTATTTAAATACTTTCCATTGTAATCATAAAATGACTGACGAAGAATACAGTATGCCGCTACTGTAGGGAATCAGTTCATCATTTCCATAATAAACGACTTCCGAGAGAAATTTGAAAACAGGTCAATTTTAATTATTGAATCGTCATCACATGATGTATATGTAACGAACCTTGCGTTACCAATATTAACGTGGTGACGTGATAGGCAATTATTTTGAATGTAACCATGTGTCTCAGGACACCTCATTGGAAAGATCTTCTATTCGTCTTTACCACGATGTAATTATTTGAATATCCATTTCTACAGGGTCGATCAAAGCTGTTTATCAACTAAAATACAGGGAACTGTTTAGTAAAATGTTCAAATTGATGACCTCCAGCAATAATGCAATGAGACAGCCGAGCAATAAATTCGTGCAATCTCCGTTCTGATGCGATCCTTCAACTCTTTTATATCATTTGGGCAATTTTGATAAACTTTGCTCTTCGAGTAATTCCATGGAAAAAATCCAAAGGTGTCAAATCTGACGACCTTGGTAGCCATTCCATCGTTCCTCTTCTTCCTTGCCCCTATCTGGAAAAGCAGCATTTACACCGAGAAAAATATTTATTTGTGACAATCAAAATCTTATTATCTCAAATAAATATGATTTTCCATATGGCCTAACTAATATTTACGTTTAGAAAGGATTTGTTTCAAGTTCGGAAAGTAATATTGTTGATGAATAAAAACATATTCATTGTCATCAATAAAATGAGTTATCTATCAAAAAATTACATTTATTCTTATAAAAATGTATCATATTTGACTCAAACAACATTTATTGAGGTATAATGACAAAATAGTTATATTAAACTTTGAAAGCATTTATAGTATATTAAGTATCAAGAACGGTAAGGGTTGTTTACCGGTCGACAGCAATGTTTTGCTGGAGACCGGTATTACCCTTAACGTTCAAAATGCTTATACCATTTTTTGCGCGATCGTATTGAAATATTCGAGTTTCGAATAAAATTATTTAAATTTCTTCGAAATGAACGAAATGTCAAAAGTGACATTTATACTTCTCGATCAGTTTAAAATATAATTTGCATTTTGGTGAAATTGTTTTCATGCTATTTATTACTTTTTATATTGTTCTATTCAATCTTATTTTTTTTTGTGTCTTTTGTGTAATGAATGAAGTAATATATTATTTAGGACCACTTAAATGTATGTAGGGCTCAGACGTAGCTTACTTACCGACCTCTGAACGGTAAGTAAATCACTAACCGACGTGTTAGACTTAGAAACCAGTAAACACAAAACCTACCTGACAACCGATGCTGTAAACAAACAAAAAAGATCAATCGCGCAAAAAATTAAATAAAGTAGTTATCCAATAACAAATACTTGTTTTTGCAAGCTAACTATATTGTTTTATTATAAAAAAATTACTTTATGGCAGAATGACATTTCTCCATCATAAAAAAATGTATTGTTTCGGTAAAATATATTTCTTCACCATAAATAAGTATATTGTCTGGGTTAACGATATGTTTTTTATTCGTAAAAAATTTATCTTCCCAGCAAATTGTATTTTTTTGTTGGAAAAAAATGTTCCTTCTCCAAGAAAACTATTAATTTTTACTAAAATTCAACATATTTATCATAAACTAACCATAATTTTCATAAACATTATAGTGAAAAAATATATATCCCTAAAAAACCGAATTATTTATGGTATTGTTTTTTGTTTATGGAAGTTACCTACATGCACTATTCAATACACTGAGCTTTTGGAATGTTTCTAAATATTTAGAAATATATTAAAAGTTTACGGTGTATTAAGCAGTATGGGTAACTTCCACACGGTTCTCTAAATAATTAGGTTACTTGGGAATAGTACATTGTTTACCGGGTAGGAAAAGCTTAACATTCCTGCACGACTGTGAAGATTGCTAAGTCGAGGCGCAAGCCGAGACTTAGCAACACAGAGTCCAGGAATGTGGCTTTTCCTACGAGGTAAACATACTATTTTTCCGCAAATCGTTTAAAATTCGACAGATATTGATTGATTTAAAAAAAAACGCGATAATTTTATTCCCAAATAAATGGTGCTTTGAAATTCCTAATAAAATTACTTGGGTTACTATGGAAACGTATTGAGGTTGAATTGTCAAACTTGACGCTTATAAATTTAATTGCTGGTGTTCTCGAAAGTAAAATGATAAGTGATGATGAAATTTCCATTCCTGGGACTCCTCCAGAGCTGGTTGAGGCAGTGAATACTGCTTCATTAGAATTATTGCCAAAGAAATCAAGAGAAAAGTACGAAAATGCATACAGACGTTTTATGGATTATCGCATGAGTAAAAATACGAGTTCTTTCTCAGAAAATGTTGTAATGGCATACTTCCTAGACCTTTGTTTAAAGATGGAATCTTCAACATTATGGGCCAATTATTCAATGCTGAAGTCAACCCTTGCACTTAAACACAATGTAGATATAGCTACATACTCAAAACTTCGTTCTTTATTGAAACGGCAAGCTCAAGGTTATAGGGCAAAGAAATCTAAGATTTTAACGAAGAAAGAAATTGAAAAATTTATCCAGGAAGCTCGAGATAAAGAAAATTTAATGATTAAGGTAATTTACAAGGTTTTAATTTCTATTTAGATTATAGCTTTATTTATTTCTTAGGTGGCTGTAATATTTGGTATTTCTGGGGCCTGTAGAATGGATGAGTTAGTCCGAATGACTGTACACGATATAGAAGACTTAGAATCTAAGCTTTTAATCATCATACCTGATTCGAAAACCAACAAACCAAGATCATTTGTAATTAATCAGATCTACTTGAATGTTTATCGAAAGTATGTTTCGTTAAGACCAGAAAATATGAACAGTGACCGATTTTTCTTTAAATATCAAAGCGGAAAGGGTTGTAGACAAGTGGTAGGAATTCATCAATTTAGAAAAATGCCCAAAATAGTTGCTACTTATTTGAACTTGGTAAAGCCGACAGAATATACTGGTCACTGCTTTCGTCGGTCTTCTGCAACAATATTGGTTGACTCTGGTGCCGACATAACTAGTTTAAAGAGGCATGGCGGATGGAAGTCATCAAACTTTGCTGAAGGATATATCGAAGAATCGCTTAACAATAAGGTTGAGGTGGCAAATAAAATTTTCACAGTACAAAATATTCAACAAAATGACCCTACCACCCTGCATGTTGTCCAAAATGTTTCTCATAGTTCTAAGAGTGTTCCTTCAATGTTCAATAATTGTACTAACTGTCAAATTATTGTAAATATAACAAATTGATCTTGAAAATGTATTCAGCAATGACTTGATGTTTTCAAAATATAAATTAATTCCTTATAAGCAATGTGTTTTCAATCATTTATGTAGAACACTAACAACTGTACGGAAATATCATTTCCTTACAGTAAGGAAATGACATTTCCTTACAGTAAGGAAGTCCTGACTTTTTCTTCAAGAAATTTTGACAGGAATGTCAAAATTTCCTAGCGATTTGCGGAAAAATATATTTTTCACAAATCTAAGCCGTTTTCAGACTATGTCGAACAACAAAGTTGACTTTCGTTTTGTATGTGTGGACTAGTCGATCGAATTGTTCGATGGTTAGGATTAAAATTACAGTATTTTTCTGACAAACATGTTTAAATCTAATAAAAATTAATGGTCTCTATTTATGCATAGATCTGTTCAGTAGGAAAGCAGGATAGGAATAAAAAACTTGCTGCTGAATATTTTGATCTATTAAAAAGAAAACTATACATTTTCAAAATATATACCATACATTTATGAAATGGAAACCATATACATTGTTGAAATTGAACATACCCACATGATCTACATGATCTAAAACATAACCAACAATGGTATCCACAAGATTTGTGTCCACAAGATTTTTGTCCAGAGCACTTCAATCACATACTTCACAAAAACAAAATAATTAGTAAAATTGCAAAAACTGATCTAATTCCACATGCAGACTTACGCCAAACGTATACAGGTGGTGACCGTTACTGAATAATAAGGAAACATTGACCTTTTCAGGATATTGTGTCCTATACTCCTGCATCCAATGGTGATTTCCACTTGCTCAGTATCGATACATCTAGCCGTTGAGCATTAAAGCCGCTTCATCTGAAGAAAGTATATTTTTCATGGAATTACGATCTCTGTAACCAAATGTACCTTATACACATGCCAATTCTCCTTTTTCAGCATTCTACCATCTGTAGAATGGTGTGAATTATTATCCAACGCAACTTGTCTCGAGCTGGAGACTTTATGGAAATATGATTATTGTGGAAATTCTTTGAAATGTCGGATTTTCCACGTGCTGATTCAAAACCACAATTACTTATGTTCATATTTCAAAATTATTTCCTCACTCACACAATCTTACACTCCTATGATTATTTAACCCATTGGTAAACATATTTCTATGTTCATTGGAACTCCCTTTATATGCATCAAATCTCTAACATATTGTCCTCTGTTTCACTACGTTATCAATATTGGATTTGCTTGAATTATTGAAAATGCATAATAAATTACATATCTAACTATTTTGTTTGACAATATACTTGGACGAAGTCGCGGGTTCAAGCTTAAGAGTCTATATAGTTGTGCCGCGTTTCCTATCCTCGGCGTGTTGACATTCATTTCAGTATCGGATTCGCTTACCATATTAAATTTTTTTGTAATTTTAATTTAAATTCAGTATAACATGGTTGAAAGACCTCGGTCGATGGCCTGTTGATGCTTTAGTGTCAATAAAGTATACTTCTCTCTCTTCAGTATAATAATTACAATTCTAGCCCGCCCTGTAACGGCCGGTGTGGGCTTCACCCAGTAGATGCAAATACGCCCGAACCTATCAGCAATACTACTTTTCCTTCACCCTTGGAATGTAGACCAATATTTATTATAGTGATAGTTTTTTTATAAAATAAAAAGGGATTAACCCTTTCGGTGCTCAAGCATGATATATTCGCAAATTTTTTTCGTGCCCACAGAGCGCGAAACGTTTATATAGGTACGCAATCATTTATTTTTATGTTATGTGCTGAAATCGATTAATTCCGCTATCGTATGACGCTTACAACAAATATCAGACAACGATTCGGCCAATAAAGACCAAATCACGTGACTTCATTTCACACGTCTTGAGCACTGGATACCCGTCACCAGATTTAGGTGTTATGTTCCATTATGCATAGTAATAATAATAATAATAATAATAATGTTCATTCGCATGAATTACATACAAAATATAAACTTTAAAGAAAAATCAGTACAAATAAACAGGTCTACCACGAAGTACGACAAAGATACTTGTGTGTGGTATAACAGTTGAGTGAAAATTAATAAGAGACGCGGATCCTATGCTTTAAAATGTTCATGATCCCCCACTATTATTGTAAAACTCAGTTGCCGTAATGATGCGCCTATAGCGCGAGAAACGAAAACTAGCCACTTTGGTCATCGCGTTGATAGGAAACAAACGGTTCGAGATTAGACCTATTTAAAATATTCAGAAAACAATAGGTTCAGAATTTGCTTATAGCAAATTGTTTATGAAATAAACAATGAAAATTGCGTTGCAAAAAAATTTTTTTTTGGAGTTCTAATGAGGATAGCAAATGATGAATTCAGAAAAAAAAAACGATTTCTTAATTAATAATTCAAAGGGGTGATAAATAATAAAAAAGATTATAAACAATTAAAAAATTTTTCAATTTTAAAATTCATTATTTGATCAATACAACAGAATGGCAGAAAAATTTTTTTCTTTCAAATATTGAAATAGTCTATTTGTTTATAACAAATTTATAAACAAATAACGTAAAAAATTTTTTAGTAATGAAATAAGATGCAAAAAATAAATAAAAAACCAGCTGAAATAAAAAATATAACAAAAAATTTTTTTTAATAACATAATATGGATTTTTCATTTTTTGTTAACTTAAAAAAATAATAATAAACAAATGAAAAAACTTTTTTGAACTTTTTTAACGGAATTTTGTTTATTGTCAATAAGAAAACCTTCCAGAATTCAAAAAATTTTTAGGTACTTTATTTAAACTTTTAGAACTGATTTTCAGTTGTCTAAAGTCCACAAAAAATTAGTTAATTAACAATTGAATAGTCTACTGGACTATATTCCTTCAAGTCTCTAAATAAAACTGTAATTTATTCAAATTTTTTAATTCATAACAAATATTTAAAAAAATTATTTTGTGATGCTCTGTTGGCTTGGCGGTGACACCGCAGCTGCAAAACGGCCGCGCGGAGCGGTATTTTCAGCGTCAATTTAAAATTATAAATAATGGAGTTACGGTTTCGGGAGTCGGGACTTGTCCTTCTGAAATGTTCTCCTCTTTTAGAATCTTTTTTCAAAAAGACGCTATTTTTAATATTTTCCAAGTTATAACCAAACGGAGACCCTCTTTTTCTCTATACGTTTTTTGTTTATAACAATTACAATTTTTCTTGGCAAAAAAATTCAAACATTCCCATCACTCTGAATTTAATTCTGAATCCAAAAAACCAAACCCCATATTTTTAAAATCATCAGAACTATTTTTCGCAGAAAACTCACTTCCCTACTAGACTATAAATAAAACCATCATATTTCGTAAAGTTTATCACGTGATCGTAAAAAATATATATATACTAATTATAAAAGTGAAAAATAATGAAGTAGGCTTATGTCAAAATTCTCAAATTATAACACAAATAATAGGTCCGGTCTTGTAACGTAAATTACTATTTCACAAATTTTCTTATTTTTCAATTCCTCAGGGTAGTTATAATCCAATTTGATATTTCCTGAACGCTTCACCCATTCTTTTAATCGGTTACTGTCTTTTATCGGGAATTTAAAAAATGATACAGATCCCTCAGTTTCTTTCTTTTCCTTTACATTGCTACAGTTAATATAACTGCATTTTACCGAATATTTTCCAGACATAATTCTACTAGTTCAACGAATGTTAAACACCAATAAGTAAACGAAATAAAATACAAATCGTCAGTGAAAAACTAATAAAAAAAGGTAGAACGTGTCGCGGGACACACGGTAGGAACTTTAGTTCCTTTTAAGCAAAAGTTATGAAATACATCTGACGTTATAGATAAACAATTTGCATATTTTTTGGTGGTTGAGTAGTAAGCACACCAGACTCTCACGCGGTAGACCCGGGTTCGATTCCCCGCGAGGAATTTTTTTTTATTGTTAATTTTATTTTTAAATAATCATTCTGCTTGATATTAATAACGACAACAGGTAGGCGTTTGAAATATTTAGCAGAATATTCATTATTATAGATAATGGTACGGTACCCTCCATGAGGGAGTCCGACTGGCAACATCTACTTATAACAGCATCGTATATTTAGAAAAGGAAATCGTAGCATTATACAAATTGGACATTCGTTTACCACAAAATTGGTGGAAACATAAAATTGAATTGTTAAATTTTTAATTTGAAGTTATATTACAGTTTATAGAAATTTTTATTTTCTAGATTTTTTCTCAAGTGGGTCGTAGAA
>CAJUYG010003995.1:8005-18375 GCA_910591675.1 Galerucella calmariensis | reverse complement strand
GATGAGTAGATTCCACGAAGTGAGGGTTTATACAGTTAACTCAATGGTAACTAAGCAATAAAAACACAGTAGTGAACTAGTATGACATGAAATAAAATAAAATATTTTATTTCACATTTTACCAGAGATGTGATCATGAATGGACCTTAATAAAATTTGACAACAAAGTTTTGTACATAAAATACTAAGTATTTTATGGTTTTGTAGTCTTAAACTTCAAAATATTATTGATTGTCTAGTTGTCATATTTTTTTTTCGTTGTGTCAGATAGGGACCAAAAAGTATGTTATCATTAGTTAATCTTGACAAAGGTAGCTGGAACGCTACCGAAACGTCGAAATAAAAAAATAAAAAACATTATTGTGGTTTGATTCCCAAAAAATAAGAGAATAAATAATAAATAATGCCACAAGGAACTTACAGAAGATATCCAATCCATTTATTGGGGAAGATTTCATCTAAATAAGCTCTTACCATTAAAGCATAATAAGGTGTTGCCCCGTCTTGCTGGAACCAAACATTTTCATTCGGTAAGCTAGGATCTATTGCGTTGGGATATAAAGTTTGCCAACGCAGGAATAACTTCATTGCTAAGCATGTTTAAATATTTTTCAGCTGTCAAATTTCCATCTATAAATATAGGACCAATAATATGGTCGCCCATGATACCGGCCCAAACTTTCACCTTTTGAGGGTATGTGTCTCACGCATCCAATTAGGATTCTCTTCTGACCAATATCTACAGATTTGTCGGCTTACCTCTTCATTCAATGTGAATGTTAATTCGTCAGAAAAAAGAATGGTACCAAGAGCTATCTCATTTCTGTTCAGCTTATTCATCAATCTTTCGCAGAAATCCATTCTACGATCTGGATCAGACTCCTGCACAAAAGTTAATTTGTAGGGATGAAGTTTTTCTTTATGAAGACATCTTAGAACAGTTGTATGACTAACATTATTTTCACGGGAAATTTGACGTGTACTTGAAGTTGGATTCTCATCGACACTTAAAAAAATATCAACTTTCACATCATCTTCAATGGAGTGTGGTTTTCTTTTCAATGGTTTGACATGTCCAAGTTCTCTGAATTGTGTATGAATTTTAGACACAGTACTTTGTGAAATATTAGGCAATTCGGGATACCTGTGATTAAATAAGTTTGCCACTTCAACTTGACTTCTGCAGTTATCCCCGTACCCGATCATCATTAAAATCTCAATTCGGTGAGTCTCAGTTGAATATTTCAACGTTATGTCGACAAGGAGAGAGTGTTGGACAAAAATTTTACTTTTTCAGTATAAACTGTCAACACATCAACAACTGACAGAATAGAAAACAATCCACATCCAACATAATTTTGAGGTATTTATGATAAAATTCATGGGCGTATATATTTATACAAATACGTCTAATAATTAGTTAGTTTAGATTTTTGATAAATCCATATTTAGCTAATTTGAAAAAGTACCTACCAATATTCCAAGTGTAATAAATTATTAATTTTAAAATTTCACCCTGTAAAATTCATAATTGACCATACATTATTTAGTTTGTTGGAATCGGTTCATTAAGAGGATCTCAAAAATATGCAAATATACAGGGTGTTTCATTAAAAAAAACAACACTGACTATGGCAAACTTGCGTGAATCACCCTGTACACTTAAATTTATGTTTACATAACGCACCACTCAATTCAAAAGTTGACGTGTCTCGACATTTTTTATAATTTTCTAAAATAATGACATTAAGAATTTTATTCCATAAGTGGTTTCCACACTATATAAGTATATACGTGTGTATGTTTTGTTCAATATAAATATTTATGTATTTTATTACCTTCCATATTAAGTGTTGAGATTATCATGTTACACATGAATAAATGAATGAGATATGACACGGACAGCGAAAGCTTTGTGTTCCTTTTCTTTATTTGTTTGTGTCAGAATAATATGCCTATGTTTTTATTATTTATATTTCTTGTAAATATTCTTGATACAAATAAATTATTATTCTTATTATTATTATTATTTTTATTATTATTATATTGATTTCGATGTGGTTACTATGGAAATTAAAGTATTGTAAAATTTCCGATTGGTGGAGCTACTCTAGGTATCATCAGGTATTATCGAAATTATACTTAGCTATATATAACTTAAATAAATTGATCGTTCTAATTGATTGAAAATGATACGAAGAAAATTATCAATGGAAAATTGTGAAATCACTCACTGTTACGAAATAAAATCAGCTGAATACTTTGTTTGTGAAATGTAGTTTTCTGCTAATTGATATTGTATTTTTGGTTTTTGAAGTGATGTAATTATATTATTTAAATTCGAAAATTATTTGCATTATGTTTATGTCGTATAAAATTTGTTATTATTTAAAAAAGAAATATTTTAATTTACCTCAAGAACTTCAAGAAACTTGTAAGTCCTGAAGTTCTTCAATCTCACCAATTAGTCTTAGTCTATCTAAGAAAAAATATAAACAAATCACAAAATGACCGTTCACTTTTTTTTCCTAATCGTGAAAACCTTCCGTACCTAATCATACTTATTATACCGCGATATCCCTTAATCATCGCCGTCGAATTGCGAATAAATCGAGCGCCAGTAGCAGACTAACGTCGCGACGCCCACTAGCATCCCACTAGTTGCTTCATTCGGGTCGCAATATTGTCGGGATTCTCTCGACAGCCAGGCTTTTTGCTTCTGCTGCACAACCATTGAGTAAATGTTCGGCACAGCATGTTCTGTGAACGCACTTTGATCAACATGTTTGTTAAGCGGACGCCATTTTTCTGAGCGGTTTTCAATTGCGCTCAGTAGTGAGCACAACACGTTGCAGATTGTCATGTTTTTATAAAGATTATCTATGGTTTTATTATTAGGAAACAAATATTATACTTCGTAACGGTTATATATATGATCTATGGTATTAGTGAAATGAATAAATATCCCAACATGAGCGATGATTATGAATATGAACTGAATTATACGAATAATAATGTTACATACAGCAAAACAGATATGAAAAATGCTCACGAATGATTTGTATTTATTATTATATTGATATCTCGTTTGAAAGGCATTGACATTGGCTACATAGCCATATTAATTTTGTTTGGGTTCAAACCAATTTTGACGGATAAATTAAATAGATATCAAAATTATTATTTCACATTTAAATATTGAAGATTTTTCAGTCCGCCTCTGTTAGCTGTCAAAAAATTGACGTTTTAAATTTAATAGTATTTGCTGCTTTGCAAAGTTTTTCCAAATAGCTTAAATATTTAATTTTATTATTGTTTAATGAGACGTTTAAGAGTTTACATAGGCAAAATGGTACGTAGTCAAGCCGACAAAGTAGCAGCTATCTTAATGATTGGTGAATCTAGAAAGAATCTTCATGAAGCGGAACGTTTATTTTATGAGAGATACCCAGATCGCCCTATCTCGAGAACTTATTTGAGGGAGCTTCTTCACAAGTTTGAAGCAACAGGTAGTGTTCAAGATGCCAAACGATCTGGTCTACCAACATTTATGCCCAATTTCACCAACCATTTCCTAAAGTTAGGTAATACCTAAATAAGATTTTGGAATTGCTAAGTGAAATTTTCGTTTTACCACGCGCTAAGAATTACTTGAGAGTGACAATATTGGGTGTTTTCTATCATGTTTATGCGTTTCTTAGCGCATGGTGAAACGTGAATTCTATTTTGTCATTCCAAATTCTGATTTAGGTATTACCTAACTTTAGGAAATGGTTGGTGAAATTGGGCATTAGTGATGATAAAAAAATTGATATGGTTGATAAAATGGTAGTAAACCTACTTCCTCTTCAACTAAAGTTGCGTCTATCTGTAAAGTAAGTAAAAGTACAGTACAGAGAGTATTGGCTAAAAATAAATTTAATCCATACAAGTTAAAAATGGTGCACCACCTTTCGAGTGACGACCCCGACAGAAGACTCGAATTCTGTGAATGTATAACAAATAAAACTAGTCAAATCCCACATTACACAAAACAATTTGTTTTAGTCACGAAAGTACTTTTTGCCTCAACGGAAATGTGAATACACAAAATTTAAGGTATTGGAGTGACACAAATCCTCACACCTTTCGTGAAGAACATTCCCAATTTCCAGAAAAAGTCAATGTTTGGGCAGGTATTTTGGGAAACCACATAGCTGGTCCTGTTTTCCTAAATTCAAATTTAAGCTGTGAAGTGTATCTGGAGATGTTACAAAATGCAATTGAACCGTTAATTCTTGAAATTCTGGAAGATAATCCAGATGAATTCGGCCATCTGGAAATAACATTTCAACAAGATGGTGCTCCTGCACATTATTATGGTGCAGTAAGACGTTACCTGGATGAAGAATATCGAGGTAGATGGATCGGCCGGCGAGGTCCTATAAAATGGCCACCTCGGTCACCAGATTTGATACCATTAGATTTTTTTCTATGTGGGTACTTGAAATCCAAGATTTATACTTCGGCACCAGATAGCATTGGCGTTTTGAAAGAAAGAATTATTGAAGAATGCAATACAATTTCAGCTGACACATTCGAACGAGTACAACAAGAGTTTACTAATAAGATGTATTACTGTCAGGAAGTGGACGGAGCACATTTCGAACACTTGCTATAAGAATCCATTGTTGATATTTGATTGATTGAATTTAAAAAAATAATTTCAATAAATTTGGTATTTATTTAATTTATCTGTCAAAATTAGTTTAAACCCAAACAAAATGAATATGGCTATGTAGCCAATGTCAATGCCTTTAGTAGATAAGTTTACAACACTTTATTCTCACCCTCAAATTTTATCACTGTAAGTGTAGCCGTTCAAAAGATACGTGGGGGGAGGGGACTTTTGAATAGCACCGTATATACGTATTCTCATATAACATTATAAATAAAGATTATCTATGATCTTCTATAGTTTTCAAAAAATGATCGTTCAGAAGACATACGTCGACTATTCGCTGCTCAGTGAGACGAGATCTTATTTTCCCGACATATTCCAACGTTGCCAAATTTAGTAGTAACATAACAATATTGAAATAAATATGTAAATATCAGAAAATAAGGAATAGAGAACTAAAGAAAAACAAGAAAACCCAGGCTCAAATCTGGTTGATCAAAGTGTAACTATGTATAAAAATATCAGAAAATAAGAAATAAAAAACTTAAAAAAAAACAAAAAAGCCCAGGTCCTAATCGGGTTTCGAACCTACGACCTCTGAGTTGTTAGCTCAATGCCCTACCAACTGCGCTAATCAGCTCACATACAGTCACATCGAATAGAAGGTTAAAGGCTGATTGGACGCATGCGCACCTCAACTACTAAATTTGACGGAGTGGGTCGAATCTGTCGGGAAAATAAGCTTTCGTCTCAGTGAGCGCTCAATAAACAGTTGAGTTATTTTTTCTGAACGCAACCATATTTTGTGCTAGAAATGACTTGAAAAAGGATTGCTCAACTTGAATGTTGTATGGATATATTATAGTCCAGTTCGAATAAACACAAGGACCAAGATTCTAGGACCCAGTGACACCTACGGCCTAACGACTTCGACAATTGCGGAACTAGCCAAACGTTACACCCATGCTCAATCCCTTAAGAGATGGGATGGAATCAAAGGATGCAGTCTTGCCAGGATCACCCAGGGCGACCCTGGAAAGCTGGCGCCAAAGAAATATTTGGCGATGACCAGGAAAAACCTAAGTTTAACAGTAGGATTTCTGACTGACCACTGACAACTAAGGAAACACCTCCATGCTATGGGGCTAGTGGACATACCTCTATGCAGGATGTGTGAACAGGAAGATGAAACTGTCAGGCATGTTTTATGCGAGTGTGCGGAGTTATCGTCAATAAGAGAGCGTGTGTTCGGTGAGTCTTGGCCTACACCTGCCGATATGAAGGAGATGTCTCCCAGTGACCTGTCCACCTTCCTGAGAAGGACAGGATGGACAATGACCGAGGAGGACAACTCCTTGGGAGGATGTAAAATGGGTCACATGTGGCCTAAGTGCTGTGAGCCTACACACTCACCCTCCCCACTCTACAGATACAGATTCAGAAACACAAGGACCACAATAAGTACAACAGTAGAACAATGGTTCAGATTAGCGCCATACATAGTTCCAATTGATAAATGTGAAATGAATATTCACTGAAGATAGAAACTCGAAGGACCACTCACGAAACCGTGAGAAAAGGAAAGGTTGAATATAAATGATACAAATTATGGTACAATTACAGTATAGCAAATATGAATATTTATTAATAACCAGTATGTGGAAAATGTGAACAAATATGCGGCATAAATCAGCAACAAAGAAAATCTGGCAACCGCACACCAGCACTCGCGAAACGAGGTACTTTAATTGATAATCATTCGAAAAGTCTTGATATTAAATGAGAAAAAGTTTATACAAAGTACAAAAATATAAGTGAAAGGGATTACTATTCTTTAAGAAATAAAATAATACTATCCACAGATTCTGCACTACACTTAGTTACATATATATGTATAAAGGACCGTGTGGTGATATTTTTCAGGGTGTTGCATGCCTCCCAATATTTTAAAATTGAAATAAAAAACATAAAAAAATCCGCATATCTCATTACCTATTAGCAATAGTGCGATAGGTAGTTCTTGCCATGCTCTAAAAGAGTTTCTATTATGTACAGATCTTTCATGTGTTGTGAGGGCTCTTGCAAGATCTCCCCAGTCCGTATAACCTTTTTTGGGCCAGTCACTAATGGAAGAATTATCAAATTATATTCAACAGAAGCAATAAATGGCATACTTTATTACAGAGTATATTAACCAATTTCTCTTGACGACTTCCGTTTTGCTCAATGTTTTAAAATAATAAGAGAGCGGAAATCCTCGCCCTGCTTTATTAACCCTCTATTGCACAGCTCCGCCTAAAGGCTAACATCATTTTTACATTAATTAATTTATGGTGTAAATGCACAGGTCCGCCTACAGGCGTATGTTACTTTTTTCATTCCGAAATTTTTTCTTTTCAAAATATCGTTCTAATGTCGAATATATATTATTTTAACCCAATAGCATCCTCTTTCATAATTTTTTACTAAAAAAAATTAATGCATTAGAGGGCAGAAAATTCGAATTATTCAATTTGGTATGGCACTCTTTCAATTTGACATATTTGACGCATGAAATGCAGGAAATGCAGGAAATGTTCCATAACGCAGGATCTGAAGAAACTCCGATTATTATTTGTTCATTATCACTAATATTATCCTGAGTTATTGTTTCTTGGATCTTTTCAACAATTTTTTTCTGGATTTGATTTGAGATGTACTGAACATTTATCTGCGGAATCCTAAGTCTCTGACGAAGTGGATGCTGATATGGCTTATCTACACGAGATTTTTGTACTAAAAATACCTTCATAGCATAACTTAGTTTTTTTCCTTGAACCTCTTTCCCCAGGCGTTTGTTTTTATATTGGGTTCCAGGCAGGCATTCCCACCGCAACTATGCAAGATGATAAATGAAATGGATCGATAGATTTGAATATTTTCCAGCTTGGAGGAGTATTTGTCTTCCAGAGGAAGAGGAGCAAGTTTCACAATCGGACGGGTGTATTCACCATCAGTAGTTTTAATTTTAGCTACCTGGGCTTTTCCGTCGCGCCCTGGATAGAGATCCAATATTCTGGCAAGAAGCCAATTTAGGGGAGGTCGATCCTCCGAAAGAGCTAGCACAAGGTCGCCTACGCTGAGTGGCTTTGTCATATTTTGCCATTTAGACTGATGCTGTAGTTGATGCAAATAATCTTTTGCAATACGTAAACAAAGCTGTGTTTTTATGAGTTTGCTACTGGGCTGGGAGAACTTTGAATATTAAGTAGACAGAGTCGGTTTAAGGAACTAAAGGGAAATATTTGAGTTAACTCGAGTGTGGCTTGAACACTTCAGTTTAAAAGGAAGTTTATGTTTTTTAAACAAATACAAAACGGATTTGAATTACGTTTTTCATAATTTTTTTCCTTCAATTTCCATTATGTTTTCAATAATTTTAATTGTTGAATTTCCATTATGTTTTTCATAATAATAATACACGAATTTCCATTGTGAAAAACATAATAGAAATTACCGATTTAAATTTATGAAAAACATAATAGAAATTCAAGAATTAAAATTATGAATAACATAATAGAAATTCAATTTCCATTATGTATTGATGTTGCCTATCCTTGCATCAGAGTAGTATAGGCAAACTCAGTACATAATGGAAATTGAATTTATATTATGTTTTTCATAATTCAAACTCATGAATTTTCATTATGTATTTCATAATAAATCGGCAATTTCTATTATGTTTTTCATAATAGAAATTCCTGTATTATTATTATGAAAAACATAATTTTAATTCTTCAACAGAATAATTACGGAATAAAAATGTTTGAAAGAAGAGATATATATTTTTTCTACTAACGTGCGGAAAGTGAATCTTTTCCGCACTAAAAAGCGTGCGGAAAGAGTCACTTTTCCGCACTAGTGCGGAAAGTAAATTTATTGACATTTGAGGAATATACTGACATTTGAATATTCAAAATATGTATTTTGTATATCCAAGTTTACCAAATGACTGAAAAATTAAGAAATTTATTAGAATTCTGCTATAATTTTCAATAAAGAGGAACGCGTACGCTTCAATAATTTTTTAATGGCTGGTATAAGCCTCATCAAATGATTGTCAAATAATAATAAATATCTGACATTTCTCATCTGTCACTTTGAATCAACATAGCAACAAATAAAAAAATAATCGTCAGTCAATACTCTACGTTATCAAAACCAATTTTACCGTCGCAGCTTTTTCTAAGAGATAATTTATCCATAGAAGAAAAAATAGTGTACCTAACACGTGCGTAAAGTGACTTTTCCGCACGCGATTGCTGGCCGAACTCCGCTAAAGCGTCGTTCGGCCATCTGCAATAGCGTGCGGAAAAGTATCACTTTCCGCACTAGTTAGGTAAACTACTATTTTCCACTTTTAAAACGATGTTATTAAATACCAAAACGGCACGTCATAACCAAATTAACCCGAGAGTTTTTATCTCATCCGATTCTCCGAAATCTAGGACCTTCAAATCATCGGTTGATTCTTCAAGGTGCTTAAAAATACTGGGCTTATCGGAGGTCCATTTTCTAAGCTCGAAACCGCCGCCCTTCAGTACCTTAGCGATTGTGTCACAAATGTGTGATGCGCCCTCAATAGTTTCATGACCTGTAACGCCTGTAAGGAGATCATTTACGTATACAGATTAAATTTAATCGGGCATACGATACACAAGTACGACAAGGATAAGATGAGAAAAACTACTTGAAAGTGAGATGGGCGTATTTAGTTCCAGAGGCTGGAAGAATGTTCATCGCCCCCCTATTTTAACCGCTGTTGCCAGAATCGCAGATTTATTTGTACAAATGATATTTTTTGTGAAATAGGGGGGCGATGAACATTCTTCCAGCTTCTGGAACTAAATATGTACGCCCATCGCCAACTGCCCACAATTATTCTTCTCTCTCTTTCAAGTAGTTTTTCTCATATTCTCCTTGTCGTACTTGTGTAAATCGTATGCCCGATTAAACTTTTTCCCAATCTGTATATCAAGACGTTTTATTTGGGCTATATCCGGAAAATCCTTTTCACACTTATCCGCAAGTTGAAATAGACATCGAATAGCTAAAAAAAGGTGCCGCCGCCTGCCCTGTTAAGAAAACTCAAGCAAGTTTTAACCTTAAACCAAAATCAGGAAAGCTTTACAAAAAAAAAAGGTAGAACGTGTCGCGGGACACACGGTAGGAACTTTAGTTCCTTTTAAGCAAAAGTTATGTAATACATCTGACGTTATAGATAAACAATTTGCATATTCTTTGGTGGTTGAGTAGTAAGCACACCAGACTCTCACGCGGTAAACCCGGGTTCGATTCCCCGCGAGGAATTTTTTTTTATTGTTAATTTTATTTTTAAATAATCATTCTGCTTGATATTAATAACGACAACAGGTAGACGTTTGAAATATTTAGCAGAATATTCATTATTATAGATAATGGTACGGTACCCTCCATGAGGGAGTCCGACTGGCAACATCTACTTATAACAGCATCGTATATTTAAAAAAGGAAACCGTAGCATTATACAAATTGGACATTCGTTTATCACAAAATTAGTGGAAACATAAAATTGAATTGTTAAATTTTTAATTTGAAGTTATATTACAGTTCATAGAAATTTTTATTTTCTAGATTTTTTCCTGAGTGGGTCGTAGAAAAAATATGCTGCTCGACTCGTGTGGATTGTCCA